>JAVJIF010017146.1:0-85260 GCA_038442645.1 Agave tequilana | reverse complement strand
AGGGGAGAGAGAGTGGTACATGCTTGGAATACAAGAGTGCTTGTAATAGAAGGTGATAATCTGTGAAAGGTGCTCTCTTTACCTCTCTATGTTTTCTTCTCTCTAATCTCTTTTACATGTGTAGCTAGTCTTTTCTCTCATGGCAACTAACTACTAACCACCAACTTGCTAAGTTCTTTTATGATAATCTACATGAATCTAATAGCCTCGTTTTAGCCTTGCTCTTGCAAGAGTCATTGATGGCTCATGATGATGGATCTAACACTCTTAACTTTCTAGCCACTAACAAGCTAACATTACTTTACTTCAAGCTTGCTCTTATTGGGTTTTGATGATTTAAGTGTAGCTTGCACTTGTTTGTTGAGTTGGGTTGTGATGAGTTACATATGGGTCATGCTTTGAATCGCTCTTGAACCAAAGACTAGTGATGGCCAATGATACATGTGAGGCAACTATCACTAAGAGGTTAGCGTGTTGGTGGAGTCATTAGTAGTTAGTAGCCGTGAGTTTTCTTTCTTTTTCACTTTGTTTTAGGCATACAAACAAAATCACACAAAATCATTCTTTTCTATATTTCTCACTTCCTTGTTTTCACCGTACACTTCTCTTTTCATTCTTTGTTCTTTTCTTTTCATTCTTTAAAACTTTGAAGAACTTTTTAACAAACACGTGAATCAACCGTTAAACCTTCTATCGCCTCCCATCCTTGTGGATTCGACTCGTTTTAGCCTCTATGCTATAACGGAAGTATCGAGGAAGCCAAAGCACACACACTTTAAATCTTAACTTCAAAACATACACTTTTTGTGCGCGGTTTTCCCTCGATCAAATTTTGGCGCCGTTGCCGGGGATGGGAACGGTTTGATTTCATAAGTTTGCTAACTTTTCTTCTTTTTTTTGGTGTGCAAGTTAAAGTTTTAGCATTGCAGAAGTCCACACTTGCTCAAGTGTGGTTGGGTAATTCTTGTATATTTTTATATTCTACTGCTAATTTTTGTTTATATTACCTGTGCACTGTAAATAATTGTAAGAACTAAAATACAGAAATTGGATGCTTTAAAATAGTTTAGACATTTGCTTCTAGACACGTGTCAATTTTTATTCCAATATACTGTATTTTATTCTTATGTTGTTGTGATACTGATAGGAGGTGTACATATTACATTGCATATAGTTAGGACAAATACTTCAGTAATTTACTCGCTTTTTTGTTCATCTTATCTATATTGCATACTTGCACAAATTAAACT
Source organism: Agave tequilana (assembly GCA_038442645.1). Classification (NCBI taxonomy): domain Eukaryota; kingdom Viridiplantae; phylum Streptophyta; class Magnoliopsida; order Asparagales; family Asparagaceae; genus Agave; species Agave tequilana. Next base: position 84,010 of record JAVJIF010017146.1, on the reverse strand, counting down.
TAAGGGCAACACCCAATACAACATAAGGTGGGGAAGTTATTACCCTCCTTAGCCCAAAAATCACCTTCCCACTGACACAACCACGCCTTAATAAAAATTGCTAGACGTTGGGCCCTAGGGACATCTCGGACTTATTTAGGAGATTGACCTAAGGGGGAAGTTGTTAGAATTTGACTCTTACTAAATCGGTGTCTAAGGTTGGGGATTGAGAGGCGAAACCTCGAAGAACGGTGGTTTGGTATAATTAGGCCCGTTGCTCCGGCACGGATATCTCCCACCGATCTTGCCCTACCTGGCCGATTAACTTGTGGTCAGATTCCGACAATATACCCCCCGTGGACAGTCTAACCAGTTAGGAGTCGTCTAGGTCTAAGTCAACCCTAGCATAGGCTTGTTTTCTTTTTCTTTTTCTTTGTTTGTTTGTTTGTTTGTTTTCTTTTTTGTATATTGTGAATTGGATTTTAACAACAATAATTCTTTCAATCAAAATATGAATCCATATTTCACTCCGACCTCATTTGACTCGGATAACTCCAACCCAGCTATGTACAACATGAACCAACCATATATGCGAGTTGGGATTATCCGACTCAATATGACCCATATCTCCAATCCTATAACCAAGATTTTCAAAATAATTTCAACTCTTCACAGAGTCAATGGGGATTCACCTCCCCCGAGTCAAATTCTCAACCATCTTGTCTACAATTTTCATAATATTCATTCCCCAATTTTGATTCATTTACTCCTTTTCCTGAACCACCCATTGAAGAAAAATCATCATTGGAAAGGACTTGGGAAGAAGCGATAGAGGCCCAAAAACAATTTGAAAACAATAGAGCCTCATCATGTCCACAAAATTTCCAAAATTCATGTAGTTCTTTCCCTAAAAAACTCAAAGGAAAATCATTGTGGGAAAAAACTATGGAATTCGTGCAAGAGACCGAGCGCATAATGCAAAATAAGATTGACTTCTCATGTCCATCAAATGTTCAAAAATCTTGCCATTTTGGAAATCCAGCTTCAATTTCATCATACCAACCTGAACTTGACCAACATCCAATTCTTGATGCTTTGACAAGTTATCCATTTTCTGAAATTGAACTTAAAAATAAATGTGAACCTGAGCTTCAAGTTAGCGATTCGAGTCCGTTCATTGAATCACTGTCGACTCCTGTAGTGTTACCTAAACTAAGTAACGTTCTTGAGCCAGTTTTGATTCCCATACTTCCTGAACTTGAATCAATCATTTCACCCATTCACATTCCTTCTGTGGACGAAAATCAAAATTTAATTTCCTTACATCCTTTTGAACTTGCCAAAAATTTTGAGAACCACCTTGACATTTAGCAAGTTATCCTTTTCTTGAAATTGAACTTGAGCTTGAAAGTGATCCTGAACCTCAAGTTGGTAATTCTATTTCACTTTTTGATTCAATAATGACCCGGTATCTTTACCAGATTTTTTTCTCTATTTCGGAGTCAACATTGCATCCTGTACACGTACACCGTGAAATTGAATCACCAATATCTTATGATCACACTTCATTGATGGGGAAAGTGTGTGATCATCAATTCTTTAGTTTGGACCCTATTTTTGAACCAATTTTGACTCTCATTGTTGACACTCGACTTGATCTGAGTCAACTTTCCGAGTCGGTATCAGTTTTTCTTCTTATTCCATTTAAGTCTAAATCCATCATTTTCAAAAATCACACTTCATTGTTGGACAAGAATGTTGACAAAGTGACTCAATAATTATTTTGAAAATTGAAAATTAGATGGGGATAAATTTTTCAATAAGACCATTCCATCCATCATTCTTTTCTTGGGTCATATTAGAGAGGTCCTTGGTAGGTTTCTGGAAGATCCACGATATCTTGATTGGGTCGCAACGCTTGGCCCAATCCGACCACCACCGTAGCCACCCTTTGAGGTAATCTTCCTTCCCTCTCCATTTGTTTCATGTATTTACACATTCACGATGCATTGAGGACCATGCATGAGATAAGTGTGGTGGAGGGTTTACTAACGTAGTTTGTTTTATATTTTCTTTCTTTTACACTTCTTTTTAATTAAACAAAAACAAAAAAAATCTTTTATAAAAAACTTTTCTTTTCTTTTTACAAAACTTTTTGAAATCAGAGAAATATTTTTTGATTTATTTTTAAGAAACTTAAGATTATCTTAGGAATTAGGAGGACCTAAAATTATGAAATTTTAAACCGAGTCAAAATAATAGATATTATTTAAATTTTAGGATAAGAAAGTAAAATTGAGAAGATAATTTGATCTTTAATTTTTTGCCTTAGATTTATGCACTCCACACTTACACAATTTTTGGGATTGAAACAAAGACTGAAAATGTCATAAAAAATATATATACATATGATAAATAAAAATCACTTATTGAAGTTGGGTAATTATGCCTTAAAAAGCATGATTATTCACACTTAAAATGGTGGATAAAAATAAAATAAACCCTTTTAGTTTTGTAACCTTGTTTACTCGAGTCCTTAAGTCTGAGGGATGTTTTCTCATCTGGTACCCTAAGACCATTTGGTTTGGGAGTCACCGGCTAAAGGCTCACTACCCGGGTAAATAAGAAAGCCTAAGAAAACTGAGGGAAGAAAAAGAAAAAAAATAATAATAATAAAATATATAATATATATAAATAAATGGCATGAAAGTTAAAGTCGATATCTCAAAAATCTTCACAGTTCACTAAGTGCATATTTTTCTAAGAGTTTTATGAAAGATCAAAGATTCAATTCAATTTTAAATTCTTACATTCAATTTATAACAAGATTTTTTTTGCATTTTGACTTAGTTTAAGAAAGAACAATTTCTGGTTAACCTCTGACCTTAGATCACTTATATTTTCACAAAAATACTTCAACACTTTTCTCTATTTCAAAATGCGTTTTAAAAAAGAAATACTAACATTTGATTTCTTTCTTTATAGATTTTGTGGGTGTAATCCGCTGAAAACCCTCAGGAGATAAAACTCCTCCTCTAGGGGAAACTTAGAGGTTTAACGGCTTGTTGCACATGCTCAGTGCAATCGCATCACCTGCGAAAGTGGTGTAATAATTCTTTAGTTTTTTGTTTTGCTCGGGACGAGCAAAAGATAAGTGTGGGGTGTGATTAGTCTCTAATTTTGCATAATTTGTATCACATCTTCACATTGATTTCATATTAAATTCTGCTAATAAAGATTGCTTGCTTGATTCTAGGTCCATGGTGTGCAATGAAGAAGAAGACCCTAAATCACCATTTAATTAGTGATTAAAGGCCTATTAAAGATAGCCATTGACCTAGAGAGCTGATTCTGTCAAAACCAGGGGCTGCAAACCAGAAACCGGGCATAGGGCCTGACAAGGGACAGACGGGATCGCGCCGGCTCGAAGCGCCGCGCGTGACCCCAGTATGGCTGCGGCCGCGGCCGCGTTTTGGGCCAGGGCTTGTCCCCTGGCCCCCTCTTCCCTGATGACTATAAAACCCCCTGGGGTTCCAGAGTTGGGGATATGCAGAGTTTTAGGAGTAGTTTCATTCCATGTTGTAGCTTAGGGTAGTTTAACTTAGGTTAGTTCTTCTTCTTCCATTGTATTTTCTATTTTATAGATCTTGTAATAGGGAGAGAGAGTGGTACATGCTTGGAATGTAAGAGTGCTTGTAATAGAAGGTGACAATCTATGAAAGGTGCTCTCTTTACCTCTCTATGTTTTCTTCTCTCTAATCTCTTTTACATGTGTAGTTAGTCTTTTCTCTCATGGCAACTAACTACTAATCACCAACTATCTAGCTTCTTTTATGATAATCCACATGAATCTAATAGCCTCGTTTTGGCCTTGCTCTTGCAAGAGTCATTGATGGCTCATGATGATGGATCTAACACTCTAACTTCCTAACCACTAACAAGCTAACATTACTTTACTTCAAGCTTGCTCTTATTGGGTTTTGATGATTTAAGTGTAACTTGCACTTATTTGTTGAGTTGGATTGTGATGAGTTACATATGGGTCATGCTTTAAATCGCTCTTGAACCAAGGACTAGTGATGGCCAATGATACATGTGAGGCAACTATCACTAAGAGGTTAGCGTGTTGGAGTCATTAGTAGTTAGTAACCATGTGTTTCTTTCTTTTTCACTTTATTTTAGACATACAAACAAATCACAAAAACCATTCTTTCTATGTTTCTCACTTCCTTATTTTCACCGTACACTTCTCTTTTCATTCTTTGTTTATTTTCTTTTCATTCTTTAAAACTTTGAAGAACTTTTTAACAAACATGTGAACCAACTGTTAAAGCTTTTATCGCCTCCCGTCCTTATGGATTCGACTCGTTTTAACCTCTATGCTATAACGGAAGTATCGAGAAAGCCAAAGTACACACACTTTAAATCTTAAATTCAAAACATATACTTTTTGTGCGCAGTTTTCCCTCGATCAGATACCTCTCCTCAATAAGGAGCATGCCTATTTATAGGCCTTGATGAACCTTCTAGGTCCACCGCTTCGTCTCTCCACATCCATAAATGCTAAGGAGCACTTGGGAATCCACCAATTCAGTCAAAGAGTCACAATACTCTTTGAATTCTACATGCACAAATATGCACTGGATAAGTACTTCGATGACGATAACTCCATCAATACTGCTTCCTTTCGAGTGATTCAAAGCCTAGAGTAAACCTTGCATGTAACCCTACAACTTCTTTGTTGAAGTTCAAGTCAAATGATGACTGCACCATACTCGAAAAGTCCATGCAAAACTGAATATGATGCAGAAAACTGCAGTATTAGTCAAGTTGAAAATCGAGCCAACTCCAACAATCTCCACCTTGACGAGATATCTGACGCCACTTGAAATTGTCTGCTACCTCTGGCTTCGTTTGTAGTTCGAAGTACCACAACATATTCTGCTGTCCCGATTATACTCCGGAACACACCTTCGGAACATAATACATCATAGTGAAAGACTCCGGCATATCAGAGCGGTGTTCCGCTCTCACATCTGCTGCAACTCCTTCACCTTGGTGAATGCCAACTTACCTCCACGCACCTCTGGTAACTAGGTGCACTTGTCAGCTAGCAAGTCTTCAGATTTAATAATCTCAAGTAGTGCATGAACTTCTCCGCCGTAATTGGTTTTGTTAAGAAGTCGGACACATTCTAGTCTGTTTGAATTTTCTTCACTCGACTTCTCCGGAATTGAGCCAATCTCGAATCCGGTGATAGCGGACTTCACTGTGTTTTGTCCTTGCATGAAATACTTGATTCTTCACAAGACAAATAGCACTTTGGCTATCACATTTGACTGTCACAGATATTTTCTGTAGATCTAAATCACATGACAAACCTTTAAGCCAAATAGCTTCTTTTGCAGCTTTCGTCAAAGCCATGTATTCGGCTTCCGTCGTAGACAAAGTACTGATCGATTGAAGCATAGATCTCTGAGATATAGGTCCTCCACCGCAAGTGAAAACATACCCCGTAGTAGACCGACGCTTGTCCAAATCTCCCGCATAATCAGAGTCGACGAAACCAGTGATGCACGCATCTCCTTGTTGTCTTTCAAATATGATGCCATTGTTTCTTATGCCCTTCAAATACCTGAGTATCCATTTGATAGCTTGCCAATGATCTCTATCAGGATTTGACATATACTTGGACACGACGCTCAAAGCTTGAGCGAGATCCGGCCTTGTGCATACCATCACGTACATTAAGCACCCAACTGCGCTTGCGTATAGAATCTTCTTCATTTTTTTCAAGTGCGACTTCAGTGGACAGACTTTGCTTTACACTTTAATTGAAGTGCGAAGCTAATGGAGTAGACACGGGCTTGGCATTTACCATGTTAAACTTCTCAAGTACTTTTGATATACTTGTCTTGAGAAAGATACAACCTCCCATTTTCCCGGTCTCTCTTAATCTCCATTCTAAGAATTTTCTTGGCGACCAAGATCCTTCATGTCAAACTCGGAATTCAACATTCCCTTGAGTTTATTTATCTTTGATATATCCCGACATGCAATCAACATGTCATCCACATATAACATCAAGATAATCATATGGCCATCATCAAATGTGCATGAGTAAACACAATAATCATACTCACCTCTCTTGTAGCCGATTTGGAGCATGAAGGTGTCAAAGTGCTTGTACAATTGTCTTGGAGATTGCTTGAGCCCATACAAGGACTTCCTTAATTTGCACACAAGGTCTTCCTTTCCCGCTTCTATGAATCCTTCCGATTGAGACATGTAGATTGTTTTCTCCAAATCTCCATGAAGAAAATCGTCTTCAGTCAAGCTGTTCTAGCTCTATGTTAAGTTGTGCTATAAGAGATAGTAACACTCGAATATATGTATGCTTGACCACCTTGAGAAGATTTCATCATAGGGGCTGTTTGGATTCAAGGAATTAGGGGGAAGTGAGGAAGTAGGAAGCGTCTTTTCTCATTTCTGTTGTTCATCCAAACACCGGAAAAGGAAAATGGAAAAAGTTCTTTTCCTTTTCTCCTTTCTCTTTTACACAACCATTTCCTCACTTTCAGAATGCTACAGTTAATTTTGTGGTCATGTAAATCTCATTTGTAATAAGTTGTGACACAAAACCGTTAATTTTTTACTCATGTAAATCTTACTTGCATTCTAATTACAGTCTAATTTTTATTTTTCTTAATTAATTTTATCTTAATATTATTTGCGGTCAACTTCGTGGTCAACTCATCTACTTCCACTTCCACATTATCCTCCAAACACCGGAAAAGACATAACATTTTTCAAACCACACTTCCTAACAACATCCAAACACCGGAAAACTTACTAACCAATTCTCAAGTTTCAAAGGGAACTATTACCACTTCCTCACTTCTTTACTTCCTCACTTCCACCCTTAACCAAACAGGCCCATAATCTACTCCCTCTTTCTGTAAGAACCCTTCACAACTAACCTTGCTTTGTAGGTAGGAGCCTCCTTCTCATTGATGCTTTCTTTCTTCTGAAAAACCCACTTGGAGCCGATGACCTTCCGGTCTTTAGGTTTTGGAACTAACTCCTAAACTGAGTTCTTATGGAGTGATTCCATTTCCGCCGACATAGCATTTATCCATTCTTGCGCTCATCGCTTTCCACTGCTTCTTGAAAAGATGATGGATTGTCTCCGCTAGCTAAGAGAGTATAGCAAGCTTCATCCTCCCATCCAAGCCGCTGGGGAGGCTTGATGACTCTTCTCGGTCTCGACTGTGCTATGCTTGTAGGTTCAACTTGAACCTCTTTCGGTGCTTGTTGCTCTTCTGGTGCTTCATGCTCTCCCGGTGCTTGCTCCACCTCAACATGATTCTCCGGGATAGATTCTTCTTTTGACAAAAGAACTTCGGTATGGTTCTTTTAATGAACCTCTTCTTTGTCAACATCTTTTGCTCCAAGCTTTCATTAAATATGACATCTCTACTCAGCATCTTCTTTTTGTTCTTCGGATCTCATAGCCTGTAGCCCTTCATGCCCTTCTCGAAACCAAGAAAAATGCACTCGAGTGACTTTGGCTTCAGCTTGTTCCGTTCATCACTGGGAATATGAACGTACGCCTTGCATCGAAAACCTTTAGTGTAGAATAGTCAATGTCCTTACCTGACCAAACTTCTTCAACACATTTGGAATCGAGCAATATTGATGGTGATCTATTAACCAAGAAGACAGTATGGTTAACAGACTAAGCCCAAAAAGATTCGAGCAACTCCGCGTGAAGTCTCATGCATCTCTCTCTCTCTCTCTCTCTCTCTCTCTCCACATGAGAGTCTGGTTCATCCTTTCCGCTGCGCCATTCTGCTGCGGAGTCTTCTTCACGGTGAAGTGACGAGTAATACCTTGTTGCTTGTAAAACTCCATGAATCTCCCATCGCGATATTCACCTCCTTGTCACTATACAAGTACTGGATCTTGCGCCCTATTTGATTCTCTAGTTCAGCCTTCCATTCTTTGAACTTCACAAAGACTTCTGATTTTCTGGCATGAAGTAAACCCAGATCTTTCGTGAATAATCATCCACAAAAGTGACAAAATAGCGAGCACCTTCATGTGATCTTATTGGTGTCGGCCCCCACACATCAGAGTGAATGTAGTCGAGAATCCCCTTTGCACGATTTTCCTTGTTCATGAGATTGAACGATACTTTGCATTGCTTTTCAAGCACACAGTACTTGCAGAAATCTAACTTGCAAGACTTCAATCCCTTTAATAGCTTTTGCTTGTGCAACTCTTCCATATCTTGCTCACTTATATGGCCAAGACGTTTGTGCCATAGGTGAGCCGAGTCATTCTCTGAGATCTCCAGTGTGGATATAGCAGCTCCACCTGAGATGGTATCTCCCATGAGCTTGTACAGGTTATTAGAAAGCTTCTCTCCTCACATAATCACCAACGAGCCCTTGCAAATCTTGATCTTGCCTACACTTGAAGAGTAATTGACGCCGCTTGCGTCAAAAGTGCCCAAAGAGATCATATTCTTCTTGAGAGCAGAAACATGTCGCACGTTGCTGAAAGTACGAATAATGTCGTTATACCTCTTTACTTTCACCATGTCAAAACCAATGACCTTGCACGCATCATTGTTCCCCATGAGGATTTCACCTTCTTCCTTCTTTTCGTATGTATCAAACCAATCCCTGTTTGCACACATATGAAAGGTACAACCAGAATCAAGAATCCATGAATCTGAAATCGGTTTATCTGATGAAACCGAAAAAAGTTCTGCTTTGTTCTCCATTGCAACTCCAGCTGTAGAAGAGTTCTCGGGCTTCTTTTCTTCCTTCCAATCGGCTTTGAACTTTTGACAATTCTTCTTGATGTGACCCTTCTTGTGCCAGTAGTAGTATTCCACATCTTTACGGCTCCGGGATTTTGATCTTCCACGGTAGTTGGACTTGCCAACTCTCTCCTTGGATCGACCTTGATGATCATTCGATCCCTTGATGTGTAAGCCTTCACTCTTTATGTCATCACCCGAGCTTTTGTTCATCTTGACACGAGAAATGATGTCTTGAACAACCTTCTCGAACCGAAGAGTCTCCTTACCGTAACAAAAGCAAAGCTTTATCCTCCTCCTCATACTTGACCTCCACTCGTAACAAATCATTAATGCAATGGTTGAATACATTGAGATGTTCCATAATATCATCTCCTTCTTCCATACGAAGATTACACAATTAACCTTTTCAGAAAAGTTTGTTATAGAGAGTCTTACCCAGGTAAAACTTCTCTAGTTTCTCTCACGTGTCCTTGGCGGTTGTCTCTTCCCTGACATTGTAAGTCACCTCATCAGATAAGTGTCGCTCAATGGAGCTCATCGCCTTGAGATCCGCCTTGTTCCAAGCCTCCGTGGACATTGCCTCCGGCTTGTGCTCAACACCCAAAATGCATGTGTAGATCTTATTGTATCAAGATATTCTTCATCTTTTGTTACCATAATGTGAAGTTGCTTCGCCCATCAAATGCCTTCAACTCAACTTTTACACCGCCAATTGTTGACTTATCTTCAGCCATGTAGAACACCACAACCTGGTTCTGATACCACTTGTTGGCGAAATGATTAACACCACTTCAAGATCTTGTTCTTGATGGTAAGAGAAAAACAATCACACAAAAATAATGCAACCCCAAAGATGAGGGAAAAACCACGAGCTGTCTTGAGGCTCAGAGAAAGCTTTACTATGATGGAATCAACAAAAGGGTACAACGCACTTGGCACACCTGACTATGCCAACTTCTATCACACACAACTTAAACACACTCTCCAACTCAACCTATAGTCCTCTTCTACACTATCTATACTTTCAAGAGAAAAGAGACACTCCTCTTCAAGTTTTAGATGCTTGGATACTTCTCCAATCTTGGATACCTCGCCTCAACAAGGAGCATGCCTATTTATAGGCCTTGATGAACCTTCTAGGTCCACCGCTTCATCTTCCCACATCCATGAATGCTAAGGAGCACTTGGAAATCCACCAATTCAGTCAGAGTCACAAAACTCTGTGAATTTCACATGCACAAATATGCACCGGATAGGGTACTTCGAACGACGATAACTCCATCAATATTGCTTCATTTTAAGTGATTCAAAGCCTGGAGTAAACCTTGCATGTAAACCTACAACTTCTCTGATGAAGTCCAAGTCTAATGATGGTTGCACCATACTTGAAAAGTCCATGCAAAATTGAATATGACGCAGAAAACTGCAGCATTAGTTAAGTTGGAAATCGAGCCAACTCCAACAGATATTTAGTAGGAGATGTTACTTTAGCTGCTCTTATCCTAGTCTTTTTACATTGCTACTGATAAGGAGGCTTCTGTTTTTTTTCAATGTAGAATAATTGAGGGTGTTGGAAATTGGCACATTCAGTTTTCCACAGTTTTTGATATTTCATTAGTTCCAGTATCTGTTTTGATTTGATTTGTTTTCTTAATTGTTATGAGTATCAGATAGAGATGCTTGTTTCTTGAGATGGAATACTAATGGAGTCTTTTTATTGTTTCTTATTATAAATTTTGAATAATGGTGGTTTAAAGGTTAGTTGGAGCAAAGCTACTTGGCAAAATATTGCTCCTCTTAAAATAAGGATTCTAGTTTGGTTTGTTGTGCAAAATAAACTACTTCTTACTGTTGACAATTTAAGTATTAGAAATATTAGAGTGGAAGAATTTGTGTTTCATGTAGGTCTCATTGTGAACCAGCCGTACTTCTTTTTGTTCATTATAAAAATATTTGGTCTATTTGTGAGTTCTGTCAAGTTTGTTGTAATGTTAAAAGGAGACCTAGATACCTCAGATCATGGTGGTCTATATGGAGAGAAAATAGTGAGAAATAAAAATAGAGTTTTATGGGATTTGCTAATGATGGCTTTAGTATGGACAATTTGGAATGAGCGTAATAATAGAATCTTTAATCATGAAGTTTCTTCTGTTCCTTTCTTGCTTGATTCTTTCTTGCTTGATTTTATTATATGTTCTCTTCTTTTGGGCGGATAATTTGGTACGTAATCTCAATAGGAAGGTTGATGTCTCCATTCTCACTTACGCTCGAAAGAGCATGTGTTTCCCTTCTGCTGATGAGGGTGGTAGCATTGTTGGAGCTGGTAATCTTTTGCTAGGTGTGGGATATCAGATTGTAGTGTTGCCTTTGATGCTAGAGGTGATAATGCTAGCGTTGGTAATGTCTTGTTTGACGATGGGAGATCAATTTTACTGTTGATGCTGATTCTGCTACAAATAGTGTTGTTGAAGAAAGCGCGGAGGGCTCTATGGATCATGCACTAGTTCTTTTTTCTGAGTAGTTGTTGAAAATAATGTGAAAATAACATATTTTTTAGATTTACGTTATAAAACATACAAATTCTCGATCCGACCATTTCATCATGATCTACACTTAAAAACCCTCTCACGTCATTTTTTGTTAGATTTCAAATATTCTATACCGTTAAACTAACTAATTTCCTATTTCGGTCATTCATTTTATGCCTACTTGATGGATGAGCAAAAAACATTCAAAAAATATTTTATTTTAGTTACTTGAAATAATGTAGATAAACTTCAACGGAGTAGATTTTGTATTCAGATGTCATATAGTTGTATTTGAGTGAGAAGGATTCGGTCTCATTTTTTCCGGAATGACACAAGTCTATCTCTCTTTCTATCTCTCTATATATAGAAAGAGATACACTTGTATAGTTTTGGAAGGATTCGAGCATGAATTCTTCTCACTCAAATACTAACATTCGACATTCAAATATAATATCATTATTGAAGTTGATCTATAATATTTAAAGTAATTAGAAATCAAAAGTCAAGTATTTTGAATACTTTTTGTCCATCAATTAAAGCGGCATAAAATGGATCACCGAAAGTAGTAAGTTGATTAGATTTATGTCGTTAATATACAGATTCTCGATCCGACCATTTGATCATGATCTAAACATTTAAAAACCCACACAAACCAATTTTTTATTAGGTTTCAAATGTTCTATCGTTAAAACTAACCAACTCAGTATTCAGGCCGTTCGTTTTTCTTTTACATGATGCATGGACAAAAAGAATTTAAAATACTTAATTTTTGGTTTATAAATACTTGAAATAATATAGATCAACTTTAACGGAATGGATCTTGTAATCGGATGATGTATGGTTGTATTTAAGTGGGAAGAATTCGTGCTCGAATCCTTCTGGAACTATACAAGTCTATCTTATATACACACACAATCGCTGGAGCATTAACTTCACCCTATCTCCCTCTCTCCCTCTCTCTCTCTCTCTCAAATAAAAAAAAACCTTGGATGAAAAGTAAGTATGCTCTAAGCGTGGGGGTGACAAAACAGGTTGGATTCTGGTCCTACAAAATCCGCTTGTAGATCCATTGTAAATGTGTAGGATGTTCCACTTGGAATCTAAAGTCAAAACCCATTTACCATATTCATCAACTTATCATATTTAGATTTCTCATATATAGTAAGGATCCAAAACCAAAATATATTTGGCTATTAAGACTTGACTCAGTGGTAACAATGTTGGATTGAAAACTGAGAGATCTCAGGTTCAAAGCTGAGTTATGGCCTTGTTCAAAAAAAATAAAATCAAAATAAATTTGGGCTGAATTCGAGATAGAGTTACTAGATAACTAGTTTTATTTTCAATCTTGTAAAACACAAGTGACCTCCAACTATAGAATTGCATAGGAGGAAAAAATTAGAATGGAAGGAAAATGTCAAATTTGCACTATGGAATTAAAGAATAACGTCACCAACAATGAAATCTATTGAATAATATCTTTTGTGAGCCGGTTGGCGTACCTCCATACAACTACACCAGAATGGTAGGACCAAACCCGTTGCATTGTGTAAAGCGAATCATATTTGTTGCGTACAAAACCTTCATTTCCGGTCTTGTCAGTTTATCTAGATTAAGATAGATTAAGGATAAAGGTTAACACGTTGCTTTTGATAGCTTTAAGTGAGTTTTCTTTCCCTTCTAATTAACTCAATCGCCGACGGGATTCACCGGTGATTTTCGACGAGTAAATCCGGAGTCTGGCCGGGGCTATGTCGGAGATAAAAGAAATATCTGTAAAGCGGTGTTCAACTAGTGACCATGAAGAGTATTGTGCTCTAACCGATCCATACCACCCGGTTGGACAATAATGGGCAACTAGCTTTAATTAAGGTTAAAATGGGAGCAACGAGCTTTCACTAGTAACAAATTGAACTATGCAAACCTACAAGAACGAGAGATGCAGTGGGTGATAAAACTCTTGAAAACATCTGCGCGCATCGGGTCCATGCTGCAGACTACTGATAGATGAAAGATCATATAGTTTAGTTTAGAAATCACTTTTATTCGCCGTCTGATCCAAAATTGTTGCATTATTTTCCTTTCGACGAAAATTTGCTACATTGGGTCTGTTTGGTTGTCGTAATTAGCCGTAATTCGTAGTTGTAATTGGTAAAGTCTTTTACAGTTGTAAATGAGTTACATGTATGTAAATTTTACGGTGTTTGGTTGGTAATATAAAATTGTAAAATGGGAAAGTGTATTGTACTTTACGGTGTTTGGTTATCGTAATGTATAAGTCGTAAGTGAAAAAGTTGACTACAAAATTAACTTAATACTGCAAATAAATATTAAAAAAGTTAAATATTAAAAAAATTTAATATAATATAAAAAAATATTACAAATTTGTATGACCACAAAATTAACTGTAACTAGGCTGTAAGTGAGTGGTAACTAGGTTGCAAGTGGGTGTTAGTTGAGTTACGTAAGTCTTTACGAATTACGGTCCAAACAAACCCCGTAATTGTAACTGGGTAGTAAGTTATTTACGAATTACGGAGTTTTACGCGCGAAACAAACGGCCCCATTGTCAAGAAACTACCTACTTGATTTCCATTCGCTAAAACACAGGCAGATTGTCTTTTGCCCCTGTGTGATTCTCATCCCGTATTTTCGTGCATTTTGAAACATGAAGGATTATATCCAACGGCGTGGATCAACTATTTAGACGGTTGACATGCATTTCCAAATGTATCCCCAGTGTGTAATCTAAATTTCTAAATAAAAAAACATAATCTATAATTTGTTAAAAAGATCACGTGCACTGCAGCAGAGTCATGTTGGTGGTGGTTGGTAAAAGTTTCAAATGGAAGGGCGATGTCTAGGTTCTAATGTCCCAGACAAAAAACAAAACGCTTTAAGATACGACATTTCCAACTCACTCCATTTTAATAAAGGGGAAAAAAGTAAAATAAAACTGTACGGAGGGGAGAGCACGTGCACCCTGCGCGTGTTTCGGAGAATATGCCGCTTTCAGTTCCCTCCCAACATCCGCAGATGCTCTAGATAAAAAGAGAGAGAGAGAAAAAAAAACCATCCTCTTCTTCTTTTTCTACTATTATCATCTCTTCTTCCCATTTCCCCCATTTCCCCCCAACGCAACCAACAACAAATTCCCAATGATTAGAATCCCTCTCATTTATTCACACCCTCCTCTCTATCTGGTAACCTTCTCTCTCACTCCCTCAATTTCTTTTTAATTTATTTATTTTTCTTATTATTATATATTTGCTAATGCGCAATGCATGTGGGTTCTGGTCTGATTTCATCATTTGGGTTGGTTAGGTTACATTGCTAACATTTTCATGAAGTCGGTCTTCTTGTTATTGTTGGATGGACGATGATTTGTTGAAACCCAATGAACCCAGATGAATTTATTGGGTATTTTCCCTTATGAATTTCTTCTTAAAGTTGATACCTTTTGGAGGGTTCTTCGGTTGAAACATGATCCTTGTAGTTGGAAATAGATTGAAATTGCAACGGTAATTTTGGTTTACATGTTTGGTTGCTTTAATCAGAAGTGCTGGGTAGAAATATATAATGTTTGCTTGCAATTTTTTTTTTTTTGGAAATCATGAATTGTAGTTTATCATAGGCATATTTATCTCTGAATGTACAAGGTGAAAATTACCGAGATTGGAATATGCATGCCTTGAGTGTAAGTTCTAATTCAATAGTTTCTGAAGCAAAATTGCGAACTATAAGTGCCAAACACAATTGAAATCTCACTGTACTGGTCACTTTCTTACCCACCCGAGATCGTGACGCATGTCTATCCAGCCTCCAAGGCATGCGCGGCGCATGACCACTTTTAGAACATTTAATCCAGAGTCTTCACCAATTCAAATTTCAAGCGGGTCGGGTAATTAGGTGAAGAAATGAATCCGGCTAAGGGAGATCTTTATCTTTAAGCCCAATCATAATCCAAACGAGGCAGTTACTCATTGAAAAAAGTTTGTCCTTATCTACAATAAGGCACGAACCACCAGATAGAGATGAACTCTCCCCTATCTTGATTCGAACTAGATGTTTAACTCAACCGCCATCGAGATAAGGAATTTAAGTGTTCAACTAAGCGAGATTTCCCAGCCTTATCTTTTGGATATTACCTGTATAAAAAACAGATCCCTCCCAACGTGGAGGGGGATCATCATCATCATTTGAATCCAGAAATCTTAGCACACCAAAGAAGCCCACTTGTAATCACCATTGTTATACTAGAATTCTACTATCTCAACGTGATTTTTTCCCTTTCGAGTTTTCACGTAAGATTCTGTGTGTTGCGATTGCTTTCTGTGATTTGATTATACCAACTTCATTATTTTGGTGTGTGGATTGATTCCTTAGGAAGTTACTCACAATATTTGGTGCTTTTATTGAGATACTTGAGACCATACTCTTGAGATCTCTCCATCAATATCCTAACCTTTTCACAAAAATACTCTCGCACAACAGTCATGGCTTACAGGAGCACCACCCGACACGACGTCAATGCTCCTGACGAATTCGATCCATCGGCCCTCTCCCGCGGATAACTCGCCCAGATGGTGATCGTCCTGCGACGACAACTGGACGAGCACCGGGCGCAGGCTGATCACGAATGAGGACTAGTCACCATCCATCGTAATATCGCAGAACATGAGCGCGAGGCGGCAACACATGTCAATCATCAGCCGCTCATGCAGATAAAGGTTCTGCGAGAGGCGCAACAACGAGTCATTGAGCTGGGCGCCAGGAAGACTCAGGTGGACTCCTCTCTCGAGGTCAACCAACATCCAGCAGCTCTGACCGGCCTACGTTTCAAACTAAACAAAATGCGTTTCAAAGTAACCGTTTCACATGAGGATTCCGAGAGCCCTCAAGCCGATAACTCGAGGAAGCATGCGAGGGCACATCGTGATCCAACTCCTAAGGAGGAAGCTCCCTCGACAGCGGCGAAGACTGAGGACCCCCCGCCTTCACCGCCTGAAGCTCCCGATTGATCAAATCTTTCGCATCATCAAGCATTAGTCATGATTGAAACTCTCTAAGACAACCAAGCACGACCCAGACTTCCTGGAAGTAGGAAGTTGTTACTTTCACGGCAGTCGGGAACACGCCACCGTATATTGTTGGGCCTCAAATGACATCTCAAGGACCTAGTTCGATGTGGACATCTGGACAAGTTCATCCTCGACTTGGTGGGAGATCCTGAGGGCTGAGAGGCCCTGACTGAGATGGTCGACTGAAACGCTCGCTTCTTAACACCATTTGGGATGGAAACACCGCCAGGCAATGTGCTTCCCACCAGAAGTGACACCACATGTAAAACCACGTAAGTACGTAACATCCAATAAAATTATGTAAACTCATTTATTTTCATGCTCAATATCTTTCCAGGTATAAGCACGCTCGACAGCCTATATCGGGTCTTGCCCTGACGACTATGAGAGAATAATAGCCCTGCGGTTATCCCTCGTGGAGCCCCATGAAAGATGGAGGATCATTCACAAGGACTGCTTGGAGTCAGCCTAGACAGGTTTTCACTTTGACGGCCACTCGAGTGAATCAACAGCCTATATCGAGTCTACCCTGACGGCTATGAGGAAAAATAGCCCCCACAGCTATCCCTCGGAGAGCCCCCCTGAAAGATGGAGGCTCGCCTATAAGAACTGCTCAGAATCAGCTTAGACAGATTTTCACCTTGACAACCACTCGAGTGAGTCAAAGGCTTATATCGGGTCCTACCCTGACGGTTACAGGAAAAAACAGCCCCGTGGCTATCCCTCGGGGAGCCCCGTAAAAGATGGAGGCTCACTTACAAGGACTACTCGGAGTCAATCTCTACAGGTTTTCACCTTGATGGCCACTCGAGTGAGTCAACAACCTATATCGGGTCTTATTCTGATGACTATGAGGGAAAAATAGCCCCCATAACTATCCCTTGGAGAGCCCTGTGAAAGATGGGAGGTCGCTCACAACGATTGCTCGGAGTCAGCTTAGACAAGTGTTCACCTTGACGACCACTCGAGTGAGTCAACAGCCTATATTGAGTCCTACCCTGACGGCTATAAGAGAAAATAGCCCCAGCGGCTATCCCTCAGTAGGGTGAGCATCGGTGCGGTGCGGTGCGGTGCAGGCGGTTTTTGCCAAAAAACGGTGTGGGCGATTTTTTCCAAAAAATCAAAATCGCATCGCACTGAACTCTACCGAGCTGAAACCGAACCGATATTTTCAGTTCAGTTTGGTTTCAACTAAAATCTCATCGTCGTCCGGCCACCCCGAGCTTGTCGTCATCATCCCCGAGCTCGTCATGATCGTCCCCAAGTTGGGCAGTTCAGATGGAGGAGAGAGGTCGGAGGACGTCGTGAAGGGGGGAGGTTGGCGGTCCTGAGAGAGGAAGATTCTAAGAGAGATTCAGAAGGAGAGAGAGTAGCAGGTCGTCATCCCTGAGCAAGTTGTCGGCGGCTTGTTGCGGGGAGAGAGGATGGGGGGAAGAAGAGAAGGATGATGTTGCATGGGTTAGGGTTTCGGTTGAGGGGTGAAAGAGAGGAAGAAGGTGAATGATTTATGGAGATGGGAGTTGGATTGGGCTTGGATTATAAAGGAAACTAAGAAAAAAGTTTGTAGTTGCGGGCCTGGGCTTGTGGGCTCAATTTTAATGAATAAAAGAGAAGGAAAAAGAAAGAAAATTGGAAGTGGACTGGGCTTGCATTGTGGCTAAGAAAAGAAAAGAAAAATTAGAAAGAGAAAAAAGGAGAGAATTTGGTTGGTTCGGTTTATCGAGTTTAAAAATCTGAGAGCTGAATCGAGCCAAAATTTTTCTCAACTGAACCGATCGGTTCGGTTTGATTGATTGGTTTATTCAGTTTCTCCAAACCAATGTTCTCTCATATCCCCTTGGTGAGCCTCCTGAAAGATGGAGGTTCGCCCATAACGACTGCTCGGAGTTAGCCTAGATAGGTGTTCACCTTGACGACCACTCGAGTAAGTCAACAAGGTATATCGGGTACTACTCTGATGGCTATAAAGGAAAACAGCCCCCTCGGCTATCCCTCGGGGAGCCTCTTGAAAGATGAAGGCTCGCACACAATGATTGCTCGAAGTCAGCCTAGACATGTGTTCACCTTGACGGCCATTCGAGTGAGTCAACAACCTATATCGGGTCCTACCCTGATGGCTGCAAGGGAAAACAGCCCCCATGGCTATCCCTCGGGGAGCCCCTGAAAGATGAAGGCTCGTCCACAACGACCGCTTGGAGTCTGCCCAGACATGTGTTCACCTTGACAGCTACTCGTAGTGAGTTAACAACCTATAAGAGTCCTACCCTGATGACCCTGACAAACTAACAAAGACACAAGGCATCACATGAGGGCATCAAGAGCGGCAATTTAACACTCAAAGAAAATCGAAGACACATCTCTTTATCACATTCATCTATATAAAAAGCGGGTTAGCTCCATTTATCTTCGCCTATGGCTACTGTCTCGATCCGCTGACCACCTCCGAGATCTCTCATGTCAGCTGTCAGAGCTCTCAACATGATCGGCCGACCTCCTAAGCTGACGACATGACCCCGGGCCAAGAACTAGCGCCCTCGGGGTCGCGGTTCGCGCCGTCGAGCCATCCTCCGTCGCTCTTCACCCAAACACCAGATCTAAGGGCTATAACCTGAGAGTGCAACATCTGCACCTCCTCAAGCGACATCCCATGAGCGCTTCAAAGATCATTATAACAATCCGATTGACGCGAAATCTCAACCCTCAACTTCTCCATGACCTTGTCACGACTTTTCAAGTTACCTCGCAGCACGCAGACTTCGTGCTTGAGCGCCAGCTTCTCTGTACACCCCTCTCTATCTGCTCCCGAAGAGAAGAGATCTCCGACTGGACTGAAGCCACCTTTTTTGGAGATCAGGCACCTCCCCCCCTTTTGTAGCACCAAAAACCGCTCAAGAGCTTCTCTTCAAGCTCTATCTTCTCCTCCCTCAACGTAACACTCGCCTCAAGCAGCTCGCGCCCTTTCTGGAGGACTCCATCCACCCTTCTCTAGAGATCTACCACTGTCATATTATGAGAAATGAGCTCGCGATCCAGTTGAGAGGTTAGAAGATCGAGCAGTTTGAGATCTACGGTGTAAGAAAACTCAGGATCTCCGGGAGCTCCTCCACGACAACCTTTTCTGCCAGGCATTCAAGGAGTTTAACAACGATCTAGGCTCATCATCTAAATATATTTTCATCTCTTTATCTCCTATGGGGTCAGAGCCTTTGACCTTCTCGGGCAACTCCTCCCCCGAAGAGCCAACTACATCAAAGCCTATGTGGGTAGGAGACATGCTCAGCCTCCGAGGGCCCCCTCTAATCGTGAATCACCGAGTCAGAAGCTAGGCAGAAAGGGTCCGTCGGACCAGCATCCATAACGGTCTTGAAACACAAAGGGAATAAGACATTCAAAAAAGGGGTGAAAGCCGAAGATTCAACTATCTCTGTTCAAAAAGATTACATCAGATCTTTACAAACGATGGTAGGAAAATCAACAAGGCAGACTCTCAAACACTTACTTTGCCTTTATAAGACGCCTCCAAAGCAGGAGCCAGAAGAGCAGCTTCCTCGGGGGTAGCTTGGGCCATTCGTCCAGCGTCGGGAGCAGTCGGCAGAGAGCTCGTTGCTAGGGGCGCGGCGTCGCTTGACAGAGCGTTCAGAGAGGTCTCCTCCACTATAGCAGAGACAACTAGAGCCACCCGCCCAGCGTCGGGACCAGTCGACAGAGAGCTCGTTATTAGGGAAACGATGTCGCTAGATGGAGCATCCAGAGATGTCTCCTCTACTATAGCAGGGCAGTGCTGCTTTCAGGAAGATCTTGACCTTCACTCTTAAGGAAGGATCCAATCTCAAGCGAGTACTTCGGGGACACCCCCGTTTTCCCTCTTCGTACCCCTCTTTATACTTCTTGATTTGAATATTTTCAGCGCGTGTTGACAATCGGCTACGACCTATTGCTCATGTGATTCTACCTCCTCGAGGGCAATCTGGGCCCGATTCACGTCATCATTGAGGCACTCCTTTGACTTCTCGAAGGCATCCCTCTCCGACCTCAGGGCAGCCTCTGCCTCCTCCGCACGCTGTCGCATCTCCTCAAGTTCTTGATGAGCTGCCAACAGTGCAAACTCCTTCTATTGCAGCTCAAAGTCCCTCTTAAGCATCTCTGACCCCTTCTTCTTTAGTTTCCCCCTAAGCTGTGGCACATCCTCTCGGCTAGAGTGAGCCACCACTTCACGGCCCAAATCTACTTTGAGCCGACTAATCTCCTCAATCTCGCCTATCCTGTAGCACCGAGCTTCTCCATCTCTGGCACAAATTAGCAACTTCGCCCTTTCTCGCCTTTAGAGCATCTCGGTGGTCATCCAGCACTCTGAGAGGAGCACCATGTTCTGAAGGAGAAGCCAAAGTTAAACGACACGGAAACAAATAACTCGCGATAACGTCGTCTACTTACCCTAAAAAAAATCATTTTTCAGATGCCTCCTCCGCTCCTTCAAGGGCAAGGCTTTGAGTTTCTCAAGCCCCCCGAGGTAGTCTCCATACCCGAGTGCCACCTCAACATCCCCTCCGGAAGAATTATCTTAGTTCCGAATCTGTGATGGTCCATCCCGAAGACAGTTCTTGGGATTGTGCGGCAGTCCCCCGAGGAGCCAACACCACCGGCTACCTTTGCGCCCTCCGCAGCCTGAGGATGCCCAACAGTGTCCACCCTCTCAAGATTGTGGAGACAGAAGCCTAGCATCGTCCAAATTCTGGGGCGGTGTTGTCTCAATCCCACTCTCGGGGAGCAGCTCAGTAGTAGGAGGCACCACATGCATCTCCAGGGCTGTATTCACAACCTCTACAGTGGTTTCGATGACGGGTAAAGCCCCCGAACACCGTTCACGCGGTCCGAGATCCAACTCGAGCCTCCTCAGCCTCAGAGGACTACTTCACAGCAGTGGATAGAGGAGAGGTCATGGCTTTGAGCAAGTCTGTCATCCCCTCATCGTCAGACTCATCGAACAGGAGCCGACGCTTCTTCTGCAGGAGAAAAATAAGCGTTGAGAAATAGTTCCTACTAACACAAAATTAAAGAAATCTACCTCGGGGCGCAGAACACGCGAAGACTGGGCATGAGTCCTCTTCCCTTTAGTGGGAACCATACGTCTCGAGACCCTTGACTTTCCCAGATCGACGGTCGAGAGGACTCCCTCAAAAACGGGTTCCTCAGGCTCGGAGGCAGGCTGGATCTCACCCGAAGCTGGCACCTTTGGGATGACTGGAGTGTCAAGAGGCATGTCTGGGTCTAGCAGCCAACTCCAGTTGCGGTTGTTGTAGTTGACTGTCAACCTTCTCAACTTCGCCTCAACATTAGCGGTAGGCAAAGTCTCCCCATGAGAGCAGAAATCTAAGTTCCAGGCGACTGAGACTGCCCCACGCTTTTCCGATTCGGCCTCCTACAGATCGGTCGCCCGAATCATGTTATCTCGCATACCATGGTCGCTATTAACCATGTTGACAATAACTTTTTCAAGCCCGTTCTCAGGGAAAAAGTAGCGCGCACCTTGAGTGATCTTTCTTAGCGAGTACGCGATGTTGAACACTTTGAATTGGCATGCCTCGGGAACGTACAAATTACAGAGGGTCTCGAATCCTAGAACCGTATGCCAGGCCACTGCTGACAACTAAGAGGGGGCGACTTTGTAAAAAGTCAAAACGCTGCGGATGAACTTCATCATTGGTAGACTTAGCCCCAGTGCCAGGATCTGCGGATGCATATATACACCCTCCGCATTAGGCGAGGCTAAGGAACCGTTAACAGCATGAGGGCAAAACTCAGTTTTTATCCTAGAATTCAAACGAAAGCCATAGCTGGCCAAGTATTTATCCACTCCTGATCGCGGAGCTTGGAGGTTTTTGAATCAAGGTCCATTCCGATCCTGGTACGGGGAAGCTCTCTTTTCCTTCTCCTCCACCGCGACCTTTCCTTTGCCCGCGCAGCTGATCGTAGCAGATTTCTTTCCTTTCTTTATTACGAAGAAAATAAGAAGACAACTGAGATATGAGAACCAAATGATCAAAAGAGGGCAAGAAAGTAGAAGAAGGCGCAAAGATTTTGAAAAAATACCCAAACCCCAAATGGTTGCCTTCTGAAACCCTAGGGAAGTGAACCGTCTCTCAATTGGGGCCTTACACGTATTACAGCGGATTAGATCAGAACCATTGCCCCAGATACACGGTATCCACCTTGAACGCCGCTTCTACAAAGGTAACGATGACTCTGCTAGCCTACAGAGTGACACCACTACGAGATGAAACTTGAAGTGACAGTGATCGACACGTGCCCAAACCCAAAATTGCTATTTGCTACCATCTCTCTATCAGAGTCCCCAGAAGCTTATAGCCTCTGAGAGAAGTTCCCGACTTCTTTCAAAGAGAAGGGAGTAGAGGGGCATCTGTAGTGGTCACTTTCTGACCCGTCTGAGATTATGACACGTGTCTATCCAGCCTCCAAGGGATGCGCGATACGTGGCCACTTCTAGAACATCTAATCCAGAGTTTTCGCCAATTCGAATTTCAAGCAGTTCGGGTAATTAGGAGAAGAAATGAATCCGGTTAAGGTAGATTGCTATCTCTAAGCCCAATCATCATTCAAATGAGGCAATTACTCCTCGGAGAAAGTTTATCCTTATCTACAGTAAGGCACGGTCCACCAGATAGAGATGAAATCTCTCCTATCTCGATTCGAATTAGGATGTTCAACTCAACCGCCATCGAGATAAGGAATTTAAGTGTTCTGAGCGGGACTAACCAGTCTTATCTTTTGGATATGACCTGTATAAATAACAAATCCCTCCCAACATGGAGGGGATCATCATCATCATTTGAATCCAGAAACCCTAGCACACCAGAGAAGCCCACTTGCAATCCTCTCTCTCCGTGATTTTTCCCTTTCAGTTTTTTCACGTAAGATTCTGCGTGTTGCGATTGCTTTCTATAATTTGATTATATCCACTCCATTATTTTGGTGCGTGGTTTGATTCCTTAGAAATTTACCCACAACACTCACCAATCAAAATAACCCATACATGAGTTGCAAGTGGCCTAAACGGAAATTTAACCTGTGATTATGTTGTCTAGTCCCACATATAGTGGTACTTCCTTTAACCAATTAAAAGGTGAATCCTACCTTGCATCTGCCCATGTATTCTAAGCCCCAATTTTATTTCCTTCCACACTGAAATTTCATCCTATTAACTTCTGGTTCAGTACCCATGAATTTCCAAGTCTTCTCTCTGTAATTCAGTTAACATTGTTGACAAGTTGTTTTGCCAACTATACCTTTCATATGCCAAAGTTTGACGTTAAATTTTAATAGCTAGTTCATCTTATTCGATATTTGTCATCTAGGAGGATCGTGCATCAAAAGAAGTTCCTACATAACTTTGTTTCAGAAAGTATGAAAAGACCACATTTCTATGAATTACTGAGAATAACAGAGTTCGAAATATCGGCCGAGTCGGATACGACTCGGCCGAGTCGTATCCGACTCGGCCCCCTCCGATACGACTCGGAGGCCCGAGTCGACCGAAGATCGCCGAGTCGACCCGGATCGGGTCCGACTCGGACCCGACCCGGGTCGACTCGGCGCCCGTGACGAATCGCGTTTAAAGGCGCTGAGGGAGAGAGAGAGATCAGATCTGATCTCTCTCTCTCGCGCTCGCCGTCCCGCCGCGTCGCCCTCGCCGTCCCCCCGCGTCGCCGTCGCCGTCGCCCAGGTAATTCTCCCTCTCAGTCTCTCTCTCTCCCCCCCTCTCCCTCTCTCTGTGCCTCTCTCTCCCTCTCTTTCTCCGTCTCTCTCTCCCGCAGGCTGCAGCGGCTCTCTCTCTCTCCCCGTCTCTCTCTGTCTTTCTCTCTCTGTCTCTCTCTCCCCCCGTCTCTCTCTGTCTCTCTCTCTGTCTCTCTCTCACCCCGTCGGACTCTCTCCCTCTCCCTCTCAGTCTCTCTCTCTCCCCGTCTCTCTCTGTCTCTCTCGGACTCTCTCCCTCTCCCTCTCAGTCTCTCTCTCTCCCCCTCTCTCTGTCTCTCTCTGTGTCCCTCTCTCTCCTCCTGTGTTTCCCTCTCTCTCTGTGTCCCTCTCTCTGTCTCTCTCTCTCTCCTCCTGTGTTTCCCTCTCTCTCCTCTGTCTCCGTCTCTCTCCCTCTCTCTGTTCCTCTCTCTCCCTCAGTTTAATTAATTTGTGTTTAATGTAATTTAATTTAGTTTAGTTTAGGTAAAGTTAATTTAAGTCAATGTAATTTAATAAAATTTTATAATTATAATTAAGTTAGGTAATTTAATAATTTTATTGAAGTTAGGTAATTAAGTTAGTGTAGGTTAATCTAGTATAAACTAGTTTAGTTTAATTTAATGTAGTTTCATTTAATTGAGTTTAATTTAATTTAAATTAGTTTAGTTAACTTAATTTAGGTTAATTTAATTTAATAAAGTTTTGTAATTAAGTTAGGTAATTTAATAATTTTATTGAAGTTAGGTAATTAAGTTAGTGTTGCTTAATCTAGCATAAACTAGTTTAGTTTAATTTAATTTAGTTTCATTTAATTGAGTTTATTTAAATTTTTTTTAATTTAGTTAATTTTAGTTTTAATTTAATTAACAGATAATTTTTTTAAATTTCAGTATGGCTCCAAAGCAACGCGATATTGGATGGGAACATGGTACCCCTGTTGGTGGAAGTAGAAAACTTGTGAAGTGTAATTATTGTGGGAAACAAGTCCATGGTGGTATCACTAGATTGAAGCAGCATATAGCACATGTACCTGGTCAGGTGGAAGGATGCTTGCGAGTATCAAAAGAGGTATCTCAAATAATGAGACATCTTTCTGAAGGTAGCAAAGAAAGAGCGGCAATAAAATCTAAAAAAGAGCGATTATGAGATCTTTAAGTGAGGAAGATTTTTATGATGTGACCGAAGAAGATTCTGATAATGAAATTGAAGAAGTTGGTGGTTTAGAAGGAGTTGAAAGAAGACAACTAAAACAAGCCATGAAAGAAAGTCGTGAAATGGCTTGAAGATCGGCAGAAGGAGTTGATATTGGTGGCAGTAGTTCACAGCCTTCAGGATCAGGGAGTAACCGTGAATTGCGTCGGAGTATGACTATGAGAGAAGCTGAAATTCCAGCTCGTGGTATTGATCCTTACATGTTCCCAACAAAACAGAAATCAATCAAAAGCATGTTCTCAACTGAGAATATGAAAAAGGTTTGGAAATCTGTGACGAAGTTCTTTCACTACAATGCAATACCATTCAATGCAGCTGATAGTGGTCCTTACTACCAAGCCATGATTAATACTATTGCGGAGGCAGGCCCAGGTGTAAAAGGCCCTACAGGGTACCAGATTGGCAATCTATATTTAGAGGAAGAAATGAAAGAAATTGAAGTATATTGCTTCAATAAAAATAAAATGGCCGCAGTATGGTTGCACGATCATGTGTGATGGATGAAGTTCTCATAATAGAAAAGCCTATTGTTAATTTCATGATTTATTGTAATAGAAGTATGATCTACCATACTTCTGTTGATACCACTAATATCTCGAAGACTGCTGAGTATATATTCTCGCTAATGGATAAAGTTGTTGATGAAGTTGGTGAAGAAAATATTGTGCAGGTTGTAACAGATAATGAGGCAAGTTTCAAAGCAGTTGGTCACATGTTGATGGAGAAGAGAAAACATTTGTTTTGGTCTCCCTGTGCAGCACATTGCATTGATTTGATGCTTGAAGATATTGGCTCTTTGAAATCAGTCAAGGAGACATTGGATGATGCTAAGATGATCACATCATTCATTTACAATAGCCTCAAAGTGGTGAATTTAATGAAGCTATATACCAAAGATAGAGATTTGTTGAGACCAGGTATAACACGGTTTGCCACCGAGTTTATTTCTAATAAAAGCCTTATTCGCTATGAGCAAGATTTGAAAAGAATGTGCACGACTACCGAATGACGTGAATTCAACAAGGAAAGAAGTAGAAGAAGTGTGCGAGATAAGGTTTCTAATCTCATTCTGACTGACCGGTTTTGGAAGAAGGCAAGAGAGGTCCAAAACATTATGGATCCTCTTGTTAGAGTCTTGAAGATAGTGGACCAGGACAAGAAACCTACACTATCTATTATATATGAAGCTATGGATAGAGCAAAATTGGCTATAAAGGCATCAAATAAGAACTGGAAGAAGTACTGGGATATCATTGATAGAAGATGGAAGGGACAATTGCATAGATACTTGCATGCTGTTGGTAATTCATTTGCCTAGAAATCATATTTGTTGACTAGAAATTGAAACTGTCATATCATAACAATCGTGTGCTTACATTATTGCAGCATATTTTTTAAATCCAGCACTCCAATATTCAAAAAACTTTTCTACACATCCAGAAGTGAGATATGGATTAAAGGAGGTCATTAAAAGATTGGAGCCAGATTTGAACAAACAAGTAAGAGCTATTAATGAGGTAATAATAATTTATTTATTTCATCGATATAATGTTATGCAAATATTAACACTTGTGATGTGTATTCTCACAGATAAAATTATTTGTGGATGGAGTTGGAGAATTTGGAAGCTCACTAACTAGAATAGCAGTGCAACAATCTCTTCCAGCTGATTGGTGGATTAATTATGGCGAAGAAGCTCCCAATCTGCAGAAAATTGCCATCAAAGTCTTAAGCCAAACATGTTCTTCATCGGGTTGTGAAAGAAATTGGAGCACGTGGTCGCTAATTCATACAAAATTGCGCAACCGGTTGGCAATGAAAAAGTTGCATAAACTAGTATTTGTGCATTACAATATGCGGTTGCGAGTAAGAAACTTGACATGCAAAAGCGACACTGATGATTATTACAACCCAATTGATCTGAACAATATTTTCAATGATGATGATATTTTGGATGAGTGGATTCGTGAGGGAGAACAGCCGATATTACCACCAGATGACTTAGGTTGGTTAGATGAAGGTATTCGTCATACTGACGAAAGTGGCGGTGATGATGGTGATGGCGGTGATGATGACAGCGGTGATAATAATGGCGGTGATGGTGGTGGCGGTGATGGTGGTGAGGGTGATGGCAGCGGTGATGGTGGTAATGGTGAAGAGACTCATGGTGTTGGTGGAAGCCAACGAGATGATGCTTTAACATGGGATTCAGAATATTATGCCACACAAGATACAGATCATGGAGGCCGGGCGGGGATTTCACAACAGCGTAGGCATTTGGATCGGTTGGTCGAATTCAGTTCTAGCGATGATTATTCGAGTGAACATGATAACTACTCACATGGTCATCATAGTCTTGAAGGCCATTTACAGGGGTTGGGTTTGACATCTGGCCAATATTCTGGCACTGATTATTTTAGCACTGGTGAATACTCTACTAGCAGCACTGAATATCGAGGTTTTGGGTATTATCACCATGGAGCTGATATTGCACAACCCATACCGCCATATTACTCTGATAGTGGATCCTCTGGCCAATCATCTCAGCCTACAGGATCTCACTCACAAACATATTATTATCCTTGTGGAAACTATATGCCTGGTTTCTATACTTATCGCGGGCCAGATGATAATGATGATTTGGAGCCTCCTCGTAATTCAATGTGAAAATGACTATATTAGCAGGTACTTATGAATTATTTTATGCAATTTACTATATTATCCATGTATTTGATATTTTTCTACCGACGACGCTTGTATTTATGCTTTCACGTTATGTTTTGAGTGTTAGGTGATATGTTTTGAATATGTGATGCATGAATTTTGATGTTTACATTTTTTATGATTTGTCATGATTTTTTCATAATTTTTTTGGTGTTCTATGTAGCGTTTTGCGCGTATCGTCCGAGTCCGATCCGAGTCGTCGAGACCGATCCGTCTCGGTACCGGCCGAGTCGGCGGCCGAGACCGAGACTTTGAACCATGGAGAATAATGCAGTAAGGATTCATGAAGAGACTAGATCCATCTCAAAGATTGATCCATTAGCTCTGAAACTAGTCCAAGTTTGCACAAATTGGGCAGCAAACGAGGGAGTTTTGGGTTGAACAAGTCAGAAGTGTAGTCTGTCTAGATCCAGTCTAACTCATATTTCAATAGATGTTAGTTTTGATTACGACCTCAGTCCAAATTTTGGAAGACTTATTAGGATTTTGAAAAAAGATCTTTTGATGGATGTAGGAGACCTGAGCAAGTAGGGAAAGAAGAGTATTCCAGCTTATGAATAAAGCTGAGTTCTTGACTGTAAAATCAATTCAAGACCAGCAACAGTGTACTATCTCAAGAAAAACTCAAACTCCTAGAGTAGGGAAAACATTTTGCTCTGGGAAAACCTTAAAAAGCTCTAGGAAGAACCCCAAAACCCTAAAAGAGCAAGAGCTAGTGTTGTACTTTGTAGAGAGAAATGAGTGAGAGAGAAAGAAGAAGAATAAATCTTTTACTTCATTGTAATAATTTGAAATCAGTAAACAAAATCAAGAGATGGAGATTTTAAATCAAGAGATGGAGATTTTCCTACTCTCACCATAACCATATATTTTTGCACCTTTTAGGATCTATAGTCAAGCAGATTGGAGTGTCTAATAGATTACAAATCAATTGTATTAGAGTAGACCTATCATATTGGGTGGACACATAACCTTCAGATGTGTGACTTGATATCAACCATATCTCTAATCGACATCAAAAACACCGCAAGACAACATAGAGAGACAGCTAAGTAGTAGGAGCTCAAGCAGTTGATGGTGAAAGATGGAGCGATGAGGAAGAAGGTGGGACGATGAGGAAAATGGAAAGGGACACAAAATGGATGGGGACAAAACTAGTATTGTAGACCAAAGGTGACCTTCAAGAAGGGAGATTCTGACACTACTAAGCATGATAGGTTAGAAAGGTTGCAACCAACATCTTAAGAAGTTCAAGATCATCTCAGCTACAACATGAATAAAAAAAATCCACCATCTTTGTAGCACTATGAAACTAACCAGGAGATGGATATCTCATGCAAGAGATGGAA
Organism: Agave tequilana; assembly: GCA_038442645.1. Lineage (NCBI taxonomy): Eukaryota > Viridiplantae > Streptophyta > Magnoliopsida > Asparagales > Asparagaceae > Agave > Agave tequilana. The sequence goes on along the minus strand of JAVJIF010017146.1, from coordinate 54,552 downwards.
GATAACTATTACTGAGATGGGCAACGATGTACGACAAGAACCACAAAAGAAAAATCTTTTGAAATAAAAGGGGAAAAGTTCAAGAGACTGGACTCATCCATAAAGGGGAGTATTGATCTAGGAGGAACTTCATGCATCAAAAGTTTCAAGCTAGACTAGTTTTCAGCAAGTATCGAAATGTGTGCTAAACTTTTGTTAATTACTGAGATCAGTGCAGAAAGGATTTGAGGATGAGACATAGCCATCTCAAAGATCGGTTCGTTGGATTCGAATTGAGTTCAAATTTACACATTAAGGATACCAGATGAGGGAGTTACGTGCGGACAAGTCAGTGGTGTCCATTTGTCTAGATCCAATCCTAAATCAGAATTGATGTCTGTTTCTATTAGGATTTTGAGTTCGAATTTAAGAAGATTTTTTGATGTACTCCCACTAGAGTTAGGAGTCCTAACCTAATAGGAAATGAAGATTATTCTACCTTATAAATAAAGCGGAGGTCTTGATTGTTAGATTAATTCAAGATAGGCCAGTAATGTACCAATATACACACACATAAATTTGATCTCAGTATTGAATATTCATTTATAATATAATATAACCTGCAGTCATGCCGTTCTTTTAATGATTTGGGATGAAATCTAAAGGTAAGTTGGTCTGTATGTGGGTGGGATATTATGTATGATTTAGGCAAAGGAATCTAGGTTTTAGACGATATCTCACCAGCAAGAAGATGCATTTTCTGCATGTGGAACTGGAACAGCAGCACAATCCGAAACTGATCCAAAATTTAAAGTAATATATCAGACAAGTAAAAAAAGTCCAGAATTATTGAGTACTTAGAAAAGGAGGTGAGAAAGTAGATGCACAATTGCCTTTATGCCATGGTTTCAAATATTGGCCAATTCCAATGCGTATCGGCGATATCACATCAGAATTTGAGAGGGCCGATAATGGCCGATATTTTCGATATTGATGTCCGATATGAACAATATTTACACCGAAACCATTGGCCGATACCGATACCGATTCCGAGATTTTAAACCATGCTTTATGCCTTCAAGAGCTGCCTCTTTATTGAAACTTGGCTTGTTAACGAGAAGTTTTCTTGTCTGATTCAAAATATTGCCTCTTGTTTTCTTTTTCTTTCTTTTTTTGAATTATAGCAACGAAGTACAGAAATTATCTGTGGTTTTTTATCCCTTTCCTTCCTATAAATGGTAACTACAAAAGGCTCCTACACTTTTTGGTTTCCTCAGCGAGCCTTTTTGGCTTCTGCACAGCTTTTACTTATTCTAAATTTAAGCTTATTTCTTCCACAAAAAAAAAAAGAAGAAGAAAGAAAAAGAAAAAGGAAACTGAAATTGAAGCCTATTGAGCCTCTTAAGCCAAGTTGCTGCGTATTTCAGTCCAATGAGTGGAAACTTCATCGTCGTGTACATTCCAAAACCCTTTCTTTTGTTTCTTTTTCTGATCTAAACTTTGCCCCCATCATCTCCATTTAGATCTGATTCCTTTATTCTAAACCTGCAAAAATTGCTTTTGTTTCAAGCATCATTATTTTAGGCATTATATCGTTGTCTTTCAACTGTAGGGATAACAATTTCCAGACTTAAATTAAATTTATCTACTATGTGATCCTGATACATGCTCTATTGCTGGCTAGAAGCCTAGAAAGGTGCATTATTCTTTTGCTTTATCATTCAATTTATTAAAACATAGGCTGACTGCAAAGCTGGAATATCTTCTTTATAATCCCAGAATTTTGGGAATCCGTTGAAGCTACCTTGTATTATTATTTGCTTGTCAAGAGTGGGTAGCAATCTATATATCCCGAACTTGTACATGGTGTTAACTGTAACTAGTCATTCAACATTTCAGATATGATTAATCTCTTAGTCAATCTGGCTACGACCTTTTCCTCAAAAAAAGAAAAAGATATGGATCAACTAGATAATCTGGTTTAATTTCCATTGCCAAGCAAGAGATCTGTAGTTAAAATCCCGCTTGCACCAGGCTATTAGGGATGTCAACTGGGCCGGCCCGGCCCGCGCCCTTTGGGTGACTCGGGTCCGGCCCGCGACCCAGGTGACCCAGATTCGGGCCATGCCAGGCCGACCCGGTTGTTTTAAAAAAATAATAATAAATTTTTTATTTATTTTAAGTATAAATTTTCTTTAAACATTTCACACTTGTTGGGTGGATAAATTGGTCATCAAGTTTGTGTGGTGAGGCAGAGGTCCAAGGATCGAACTTGGCTATTTACAAAATTTTGAAGTTTTTTGAAGGGGCAGCGACCAGTGCTGGGCGGCGAAGGGACGAGCGGAGGGGTGGAGGGCGGCGGTGGCGGAGCCGCTGTCGGCGAGATGGGCACATACTGGGCATATGTCAGGCCCGGGCACGGGCCTGGCACGGCCCGCCCGGGCCATGGGCCTCCATAACGAGACCCAGCTCCGGCCCAGGGCGGAGCCGGACCTGGCCGGGCTAGGCCCGGTGATGGTTGGTTTTGTCTCTCCTGTTTTAATTTATCGCAAGTGCACGGTTGACTGTTGTAGCACTTAAAGGTCAGTCACAGGGAAGGATTTCTTTGTTGTTCTATCACTAATAAGGCAGATCGAGTGAAAAGGTTTGGACTAAGATGTCAAATTGGATGATGATCTAGTTTATCAATTAAAAAAAATCAAGCATCTAGGGTTGAATCTTTTAAACTATTGTTCATATGGTCAATCCTTGTTTCTCAATCAATAAATTACACAATACTAACTTTCTATTTCTAACAGGTTTTTTAATTCTAGAATATTGGTTCCCATCAAAGATCATTAAATAAATCGCAAAATTGAGAAAATAAACTCTAAGCATGGAATATTAATCTCTAATACATAACCTGTCAAATTACCACTTTATAGAAATTTATTCCTGTTAAATCAAGATCAAATTAATGTATGCAGCATGTTTTAACTGAGAGATTAAAATTGAACGACACTAAAATAGCTTAGGTTCATCTCCCTTAGGTCCATGAATTAGCTACTTATGCTAAAATTAATGACTAGATAATCTACTAAATAATGCATGATTAATCTAGATAATTAATTATAGAAAATTAAATAATAAAACTAATTCTAACAAATGACTAACAAACTCTAAATTAACACTAACTAATTTAACATCACTAATTAAAACCAAAACAAAGTTCCTGATATAATGCTTCATTGCTTCTGCCGTGTGGAAGTCAAGGCAAAGAGAGATCTCTCTCTCCCTCTTTCTCGTGTGGCCTCTGGGCTGTGGATCCCACGCATATCCCAAGGCAGCAATCAAAAGTTCTACTTTGATTTAAATGGTTGACTAATCAATGGAAATAGGCATGGCCTCTTATCCCTCCTTGGCTGCACGCTTTCCTAGAGAAGAGGCAACAAAACCAAGTTGGTACTAATGCCCAATGATGTAAAGAATGAATATGGGGAATTAAAGCTATTAGTTGTAGGAAAGAGAAGATTCAAGTTTTCAATGGTTAAAAAGCACAGAGCAATCAGAACAAAAATAGATTGATAAATTAAATTGGAAGTGGAAAAATGAAGCAGATCCTTGTGTTCAGTATCTCGACTGATGCGCCTTGCCACACACTGGCTGAGATGACAAGAGATAGCGGTCAACACCGTGTGGCAAAGACACCAAGAACCATAAACACCATTAACTTTCAATGATAAACCCCCCATAAAAGCCACAAGAAAAATAATATTTTAATACTGAAAATGCAAAAATGTGATAAACTCTGGCCAAAACGAGGGCTCTTCCTTTTTTTTTCTTCCTCTCAAAACCCTAAGCTATGCAATGTATTTATAGCCTAGGTCTTGGCCTATTTACATAAAGGTCCACCACAAATACAAGTTTACACAGAAAAGAGAATAACAATTTACAAATTAGAATTTCAGCCATAATTGCATTTAAGCCCTCGAACTTTTGTGAAACTGCTTCTCATCTCCTACTGGACTCCAATTTCTTTGATTTAGTTGCAGCTTTCTTGCATGTGATTTTCAATAGCAATAGAGCAATCCCAGCAATATCATGTCTTTCATTAAAGCTCTTTTTGGCTTGACCACTCTTCTAAGATGCTAAATTGCAGTCTTTTCTCTTTTTGGTAACCTGTACTGCAAAATCACTAAAAATACTTGAGTAGCATTATTTATATACTAAAAATATAGATAAATGAGAGCAAAAAAATGATATAAATTCATGTCAATCACTCGGGCACCACCCGTGCCGGGCCGCGCCTGTGCGGGTTGCCAGGCCGGCCCTGCCCACTTGACACCCCTACAGGCTATGGCCTATATTATAAAAAAAAGAAAATAGAAAAGAAAAAAAAATGCCACTGCTAATGGAAACTACATGTGGAAAGACTTTCCTACGGGGATGTTTGTTGAAGTGATCTTCTCATTCCTTTGTCAATAAAATCATCTGAACTCATTATCTTCCAGTGGAATCTTTTTCATATATTAGTCAATTTCCATTTTCTTTATAATTCTACTTTACCATCTGGAAACTAATTGCCCATAGTTTTTTTCCTCATTTTATTTTAGCTTGGATTTAACATAACAATTGATGTGATTATCTTTAACTGCAGTGAAAACCAGGTTTGGATTTTGCTCTGGTGCACTTTTGAATCTGTAATTGATCGCAACTGGATGACTGCTCGAAGTTTCTCGAACTGCTAAAAGCTATTTTGATGGGCACAAACAAGCAGTCTTCCAGTCCATTTCAGACCCTCAAAATGGAGAGGGTTAGGACAATCTTGCCCCACACATACCCTTATCCTCATGAGCATTCAAGACATATTCTGACTGCAGTAGTAGTGGGGTGCCTTTTCTTCATCTCATCCGATAACATGCACACTCTCATACATAAGTTGGACAACAATATAAAATGGTGGTCCATGTATCTCTGCTTAATTGGTTTTTTCTATTTCTTTTCATCACCATTCATTGGGAATACGATTAAACCAAGTTATTCAAATTTTAGTCGTTGGTATGTATATTCCTTTTACCAAACATGGAAATATTCCTTTTTCAATTTTTGTAGATGTTATCATTGTTATGGAAATATTTATCTTCAGTTCAATTTTTTTAAGTGAATGATCACAGTATCTTTATATATTGACTGCATTGCAGGTATATTGCTTGGATTTTCATAGCAGCTTTGTATCATCTTCCCAGTTTTCAGTCAATGGGGGTGGACATGAGGATGAATCTTTCTTTATTTCTCATAATATATGTTTCGACAATAATTTTTCTTCTTGTTTTTCACATCATATTTCTTGGACTTTGGTATATTGGGCTTGTTGCTCGCGTAGCGGGAAAGAAACCAGAAATTTTTGCTGTCATCCAAAATTGTGCTGTAAGTGCTAAAGCGAATTTAAGATGCAAATAGCTGAAATCCTAAATTGATATTTTATTATTTTCGCAATCATGGTAGATTCCTGTTTGATGTTGCCTATCTGCCCCATGCAGGTAATAAGTATAGCATGCTGTGTTTTCTATAGCCACTGTGGTAATCGTGCTGTTCTACAAGAGAAATCTTCTGAGAGGAGAAATATTCAGGAACAGTTTCCATTTTGGAGCAAAGAAGATGGAAATCTATGGATATCAAACATTCTCCATCTGCATGAGTTCAAAGATCAGGTTTGCTCATCTTGGTTTGCGCCAGTTGGATCTGCCGTGATTACCCTCTCTTGTCTAAATGGGTCATTTATAGGGAGGTATTATACTGCCTTTATAAGTCCAATTTTGTTCTCTTTTAAATTTATGAAGCCATTTGGATTTGGAATACATACATCTTCTCTTTACTTTCTAATTGTTAATTTTCTCAGTTAGTCTGTAGTGGTTCATGTGCTGGGCCCTCAGAGGAAATATCCCTTTGTATTCATTATGGGCAACAATTGTTGGCCTTTACATTGCTAATTATGTGGTGGAGCGGTCGACCGGGTATGTGCTATCAATTGATTTTAGATTCTTCCTTGGACTTTAATACTTCTCAAGGATTAAAAACTTTAACTATCATTTGGAGTCTTGTCCAAGCAAGCTATTTCAACCCCTCACCCACCCACCCACACATTTTCGTTGTTTTTCAAATTAGAAGGGGCCTTGGACCTTACCCAATATAGTATATAACCAGGCTTGGGCTTGCCTGAACAAGACTGGATGTAAGGGAACTAGAAGAGTCTCATTAACAAGTGTTATTATCCCAAAATTTCCATTTTTAGTAACTAATTTATATTCTCCAAGTATGATAAATGATGTCAAAATAAAATGTCTAGCACGTAAACATATGACTTTACAAGTTACAACCGACATTAACTTTCTAATTATGCAATTTGTGAATCTGACAGATGGGCGCTAACCCACCCTTCATCGCTATCAGAATCTGACAAGTTGAAGAAGCAAATGAAACCAGATTTCCTGGATATGGTTCCTTGGTATTCCGGGTACTTTATTCGAGCTTCCCATTCTTTTCTTTTTTTTTAAATATATGATGTGGATTAGACAGCCTAATTGTTGCTTTCAGCCTTTTTTTGGTGATTCAGGACTTCAGCTGATTTATTTAAGACAGTGTTTGATCTGATAATATCGGTGACACTTTTTGTTGGTCGATTTGATATGCGCATGATGCAGGTATGCTTGCATTTTCTGGAAACTTCTGTTACAGGATAATATGATATATGACCCTGAATGTAATAATAATTCCATTCAAACAATACTTAGATTTTCTAGCTTATTATTCATCAGTCTGTTGTCTTGTTAATTTATCTCCCCTCACCCACCCACAACCCACTCACAAAAGCGCGTCCGTGCGCGCACACGCACAGAGTCACATATTTTAATGTGCTTGTGAATCATTTCTATTTTCTTGATTTTGAATTTAGTTTGTGAAGTCTTCAACCTCCCTTCTTTACATGTTACAATTCCAATTGTAACTATAAAGCAATTCTTAGCCATTGACTTGAAATACCTCAATTTTGGACTTACAGCTTCATTTCATCATGATTTGTTTATGCTGCAGGCTGCTGCGGTGCAGAAGCTTCCTGATGAGGACAAATATGATGATTTTTTGTTTGACCATTTTAGCGAAAGACAGGATCTCTGGTTTGATTTCATGGCGGATACTGGTGATGGAGGAAATCCAGTCTACTCAGTGGCTAAACTGTTGGCCCAGCCTTCCATTCATGTTAAACTAAATGGCTCCATGCATATGCTTCCACGTGGAGACATGCTTCTTATTGGAGGCGATCTTGCGTAAGCTGGTCTTTCATTTGTATTATGGTTTCTTAGAGCTTGAATCACTTTTGGAACTTATAGCTATCATTTGATTTGATTTGCATTTAAAGTTCATAAAACAAATGATTTATAGCTTGAATCACTTATGGAACTTATAGCCAATGTACTATTTGATTTGCATTTGAAGTTCATAAGCCAACCAAAAGTATTAATTGAGGCCTAACACAGTTGGGTAAGACTAATCAGTGGATGAAAACTATGGAATTGAAATACTTGAACTAATTATTTAAAATAACAGAAGAAACTAAATTAATTAAATGTTGATTTAAAATTTTCCTTTTAGACTTACAAAAATACTGAGTTTTTGCCGTAGAATTTGTGGAAGTGTCTTAACCCTCTTTTAGAAAATATGATTAGGAGGTTTTTTCCTAAAAATAGTGGACCATTTTTCCAGATTCCGTCTTTCTTTTCCTTTTTGTATTTTGATAAAATAAAATGACAACCTTTTTTAATAATGCTCACAACTTAAGGAGATAATCAGTCTGCCTAAGGGTTTTCGGAATCTGGTTCAAATCCATTGTGGCCTTGGTGTGGAGTTGCGTAATTCCAATTTCATGGTGAGTTGAAATTTACAACTTTTCTACAAGTGGTGGTGAATTGGGAGCCATTCACAAAATGAGCGAATTCTATCCCAAGGAACTTTCATGTTATTCCCATTTATCTGTTGACCTCCTTTCTCCCATGTCTCACCTTCTCTTAGTTTTTACTATCTCAGTTTCTTCTAAATTTTTTCTCACATCTCTTCGCATTCAAAACAAGAAGCATCTAGCCACATGTATCAAGAGTACATTGCTAACTGAATAAAGAATTAAGAGAGAGTTTCTTTCCTCTCTCTTTATTCATATTTATAGATATATGAAACTCTGATCCTATTCCTACTCCTATATACTACTAATACAACTCATATACCACTACTTAATACTTATACAAATCATGTTTCCTAACACCCCCTAACCTGGAGCATATACATCATACATGCCCAGCTTGTCACAAATAAAATCAACTCGTGTCTTACGAAGAGACTGTGAGAAGATCTGCCAACTGATAACTGGATAAAACGTGTCAAGTTTGATTAATCTTCTCTTTTATCTTCTGACATATTAAATGACAATCCACTTCAAATATATTTTGTGCGCTTGTGAAATATTGAATTTTCAGCTATGTGAACAAGAGTGTGATTATCACAGTGTAATCTCATAGGATACTCTGGAGTAAAATCAAGCTCAGTCAGCAAGTCTCTGATCCAAACCAACTCACAAGTTACTTCACCATTGCACGATACTTTGACTCCGCACCATATCGTGACACAACACTCTGATTTTTTACTTTTCCAACGACACAAGATTTCCTGAAGGAAAACGCAAAAGCGGAGATCGCCTATCAACAGGTGCTGCCTAGTCAGTATATGAGAAACCAACAACTCTGCTATGTACATGATTTGAATATAGAAGCCATTTGTCCGGAGCTTTCTTTAAGTATATGAGTATATGTACTACTGCATCTCACTGAGTGATTCTCGGTGATGAGAGAATTGATGCACAACACTCACAACAAATGCAATATTATGTCTAGTTATGGTTAGATAATTTAGCTTACTCACTAACCTCTATTACTTGTCAGAATCATCTAAGATCTCTCGCGGTCTGGTAGCAGCTTGACATAAGCTTCCATAGGTGCATCAACTGTTGGCCCGAAAGGTTACACTCTCCATTTGTTTAAGTTTTGATGATAACAAAACACATAGAAACTATATGGTACTAATAAGTTGTTTAAGATGAGTTTCAGGTTAGTACCATTCATGATGGCCTTTCTTAGCTATTGCAAGGTTTGCAAGGTTTATGATACTTATAAGGCAAATGGCACAAGAGGAAGTGTTCATAGAAGAGAAGGCTCTAGCTTGGTATACCATGGCTCAGAGACTTCATTGTGGCTCAGAGAATTCATTTGTTTAAGTTTTATATTTATACTTTGTTAAAGAATAGTGAATAGGTTTGAAGCTCAAAATTCCCTACACACAAGTTTTGAGCACATGATTTTTCTAAAAGAAATTTCTTCTATATACAAATAATTTTTATATATATTACCTACAAACTTCATTTTATTTATTATACCTAGTCTTGATCAAAATTATTTTTAAAACTATCAAGTTTTTCAAAACCCTTTTTCAAAAGACTGATTTTTGGCCTGCGCGGTCGACCGGCTCTGTTTCAGGTCAGAACGGTCGACCGACCGGTCGACCGGGCTTCTGACCGTTTGGGTGCGTGCATGTGTGCACGTCTCCCGGTCGACCGGGCCCCATTTCGATCGACCGGAAGGTCAAATCTGGCCATTTTTTGCTGCCAACGGCTAGTTTTTAAAAGAGCATATAAAAACCCATTTGAGAGGTTTTCTCTAAGAATTTTTGAGCCAAAATTTCTGAGCTTTCTCTAGTGTTTATACAAGTTTTTGAAAAGAGTTTCTTTGTGCTAAAAGATCAATCTTCATTGTTTTAAAAAGTGTTTTGATATTTCAAAGAAAATAGGCTTTTGGGAATTGTTTTTGATCTAATAATTCTATATCTTTTTGGAGAGTTTCCCAAGTGATTTTCTTTGTTAAAAACACTTTGTTTTTCACACTTGAGCTCATCATTCTATCCTATCTATAGGATCATTGTGTTTGTGGGAAAAGAAATCGGTTTGTGGTCTTTTGATCACCAAGTTGTAAACCCTATCATTGCTTGGCTTTGTGCCTTTCCCTCTAAGTGTAGAGGAGGTTGTGCAATTGGGTTGTATCCCTCAAGTTGTGAGGTGATCCTTGTTTAGCTTTGTGCTTATCCCTTAAGTTGTGAGGTGATTGTTTTGTTGGCTTGGTGCTTAACCTCTTGTGAGAGGTTATCGTTGTAAAGAGAGGAGTTGGGTACTCCTAGTTATTGTATTGCCCCAAAATTCTCGGTGGAGGTTCCCTGTGTGGGAGTCCTGTGTGGACAAGCTAGTGGATTCGAAATCCTTCTGAGTGAAGGCGGGGACGTAGAGCTGGGTGCTCGAACCTCGAAACAAATCTTGTTGTTTGCGTTTGATCCATTGACTCTTACTCTCTCTCTTTACTTTGTGCATTGCATCATTCATATTGTCATATCATTATTATATGCTTGGTTTGATTGTGTGTGCCTCACTTGTGCTTAATCACGAGAGCTTCATATAGCGCCTCAACTCTTATTCAGAGGAATCAAGAGGAGTTAGTCCAGAGCACTTCACCGGGAATTTGGCTACACTCGTTGGTTGCATTAAGTGTTGTTGCAATTAGTTATTAAATTTCGCATTTAGTTCATTACATTAGCCTATCACCTATTCACCCCCCTCTAGGTGATTTCATCAACAACTTTGCACCCCCTACATACCTTTTTCAAAGAGCATATCAAGTACATACTTTCTCTAAAAAAGAGTAATTCTCTTCCTGGATCAGCTACATCAATTCCTAAAAAATACTGCAAAGATCTAAGATCTTTTGTCTAAAATACTTCTACAAGTAATAATTCAGATCTGCAATCCCTTGCGCATCATCACCGGTGATAATAATATCATTCACATAAACTATAAAGAGTAACCTCTTTCCTTGATGCTGTCGCTAAAACACAGAGTGATCCTTCTGAGAACGAGAAAGATCAAAATCTCAAAAAATAAAGGCAAATCGTCCAAAACAAGCTCTTGGTGACTACTTCAATTCATAGAAAAACTTCTTCAGCCTGCACATCTTTTTTGACTCTTTTTGAACAACAAAAATCTGGTGGTTACTATATGTAAACCTCCCCATCAAGAATATCATTAAGAAAAACATTCTTAATATTTAACTGATAGAGGGGGCCAGTGATGAATGATAGCAAAGAAATAAAAATCTGCAGATATCAACTGGGCGAGAAGGTGTCCTGATAATCCATTTCATACACCTGAGAATACTTTTGGCAATAAAATATGCCTTCAAACGAGCCAATGACTCATCGGGATTCAGCTTCAAAGTGTATACCCACATACATCCAACTCCTTTCTTCTCAGAAAGAAGAACAACAAGATCTCAGGTGTCATTCTATTCTAGAGCCAGCACTTCTTCTTTCATAGCATCCTTCTATCTTAGGATAAATAAGGTTGGGATAGACAAGGCTTCTGACATAGACTTAGGAACAAAATATGACTCCATATAAAAAAATAAAGGCATGAAAAGTTAGAGACAAGCTGTTATAAGATACAAAGCGAGAAATAAGTTAAAATATGTAAGTGCATTTATACTTGCGAAGAGCAATAAGAAGATCATCATGAAAGTCAGTATCAGAATCAGTAGTAGCATCACTAGAGGGCATTGCATATATATATATTCTCACTAATTTGTGATCCAAAAATTGGAATAATAGAAGATGTCATATGTGCAGTAGAAGTACATCTTGTTAAGACTCTAATTAATTCTCCAAATAATTGAGTTTGGTTCTCCATGAACAAGTGACAATGTACCTAGAATTGTATTAATTGATGATGGAGTACGCACAATTGGTGGATCCTAAATAAGAAAAAAATATATAGTCGAAGATGAAGATGAAGTCGGGAGAGAAGTCGAGATTTAAAGATGAAGTCGAGGTTCAGATTCGCGGTTTCGAAGTTGGGTTTGAATCGGTTTCGGGTCGAAGCTAAGAGATTCAAAATCGAATCGAATTTGTTTCTTGGTTTGCGATGTCTGATTGGGTTCTGGAAGATTAGGTTTGCAGTTGGCTTTGGTGGCGAGGTTGGGTTCAGCGGGTTAGCGAGATCGGTTTTGGTCGTGCTTCGGGTCGAAGACGAAGGTGATGGGTTCATGTTGCGGGTCAAAGGTGAAGACATCGAAGCAATTGGTTTTCGAGTCGAAGGCGAGGTGATGGGCAGTGTTCTAAATATCCCCGATATAACCCCGATATTGCGCCAATATTGCGTTTACGGCACCTAGCCGCAATGATTTGACACATCCAAACCGATATAGCGTTTTTCACCCAAAATCGCCGATAAATAGGCATGGACCCGATATATCGGCCGCAATTTCGGCGATTTTGGACTCGATATAGCGTTTTACACTCAATTTCTAGGTTAGATATTTGGGTAATTCGAGCGATGTGACAATATGGTATTTGTGAAGATTCTACACTTGGATAGTGATTATGGATTTATAGGCTTAATGCAAGTTATCGAGTTAAATATATCTTAAACATATAAGTATGATGTTTTATGTAGCCTTATATAATTTATGCATATGTTGTCTTATTGAGATGCGATTTAAGATAAGAATAGGTGTATATTTATAGTCCAATTTTGACATCCGATTTTTGAAAATATTCCCAATATATCCTTGATATATCCCCATCCCCGATAAATTTTCCTGACCGATGTGACCGCTGTGGCCGCCATTTAGAACTTTGGTGATGGGTTCAAGTTTCGAGCCGGTAACGTTCGAATCAAAGTTGAAGTTGATTTGAAGGCAAGTCGGATCTCTCGCAACGAAGTTGAGAAGTGAAGTCGGAGGTTGTGGGTGGAGAGAGGAATCGATTGTGAGTTTGTTTTCTTTGTGCTCTAGGGGAGAAAGAGGAGAAGAGAAGGAGAAGAAGAAAACGAAGAAGAAAGGATTTGAGCCTAAGGCTCTGATACAATGAAGAAAGAATTAAGAGAGTTAATTTCTTTCCCTCTCTCTTATTTATATATACATGGAACTTCGATCCTGCTCCTACTCCTATACTACTCCTTATACAACACATGCTACTATTTATACAAATCATGTTTCTTAACACTAATTAAAACATTTCAAAAGTTAAACAGGTCAAGTCAGCTCATGTTTGTCTTTCTTTCATTTAAGGTCTCCAAAGGAGACCGGAGAATATTTTATAAAGTTTTTAAACTAAAGAAATGTCCTAGGTGAGAGCAAACATTTGGGTGGGCTTCCATTAATTGAGCAAAAAAGTTGTGATCTATAAAGATATTCTAGAACATCAAAATTTGTGCCTTCTAAAATCAAAAAAAGTTGCATAGGTCTCTCAATGGAAAATTAATTAATTAGTAAAAATACTGCACTCATTATCTTATAATTATCATTCGGGAGGTAAATCTTCTTCTGGTGGTGGATTTGATGATATTAACTATTACATCCACCAAAAGAGATTCACTGCAATTCAAGAACTCCAATTAGTTCAACCACAGGAGATGGAATTCAATACACTTCAGTATCCCAACCAATAAAGTGAGTTCGAAATGTCATCAACTGGAAGAAACGAAGGAATTCCAATTCATGGTAACCAAACTGGCCCTAAGAGAATTTTATAGGAGACTTTCTCTGTTGTTTTTTGTTGATCCAGAGTCCTCCACGGTGACGACGTGGTCCTACAAGGTTACCTGTACCTTTGTTTTTGATGTTCTACCCAAACTTCGATAAAAGTTCAACAAGAGATATGCAGTAGTACTTTTATTAAAGAAATATAAAATATGTGCAATTTTCATGCAAAACATCACCTTATTTTTATCTTTACAACTTCTATGGAAAAGATAGGAAAGAAAGAAATAGACGATAATCTGTTTTTTCTTTTGTTTTTCCTTTTCTTTTTGTGGGCCTGAACGTGTTGCTATCGTAATGTGATTGGGGTTCATAAGGGGAAGGTTTCGACTTGCTACATATCCTTTGCACTTTGAAGAAACCTTGCACTCACAAAGTATGCCGCTTGGGAACACAAACTGCTCTTTTCTTTTTCAACAACATCTCTTCTTCCGCTTGGGAACATAACCTGCACTTTCTTTTTGTAAACTGAGAGCTTGACTTCAGATCTTCAAGGTGGAGGGAGATTCTTCTTCGTCTCCTTCTCCCACAAAGTTGTCAGGTCGATGTGATAAAAGTTGGGTCTCTTCTTGGGTTTTGAAAGTTTGGGATATATAGCACTTGCAGTCATGATCGATGCCCTCATCCTTGGTGACCCTGATGTTTTTCGTAGTTTGATGAGAGAAAACAAAATTTGAATTTTATTAAAAGGCTACTCTGGAATAGTATTACAGAACCACTGAATACTCCGTACTTTTCTTCTGTTCTTCTTTTCCCTGCCATCAACGAGGGGCCACTTTTCTTTTCTCGGTGTTGCCCTCTTTTAACTCAAACACACAACGTCTTAAGTAGGTTCCTCTAATCAACTTTAGTAAGACCACTATTTCACAGTGAATAGAGCCCTGGGAACATATACCAACTTGAACTCTAACTGAAAACTTTTCTAGCATTTTTAGGAATTTGACCAATTTAAGCCCCTTCTTTTGGGAATTGAGTTGCCAATTACTACATCCGCATTTAATTCAATTCTTCAATGAGTATGCATTCTTTTTTGATCCATTGACCTGGGTTGGAGCAATCATGCCTTCTGATTAATCCTTGTTCATTTTTTTCTTTCTTTTACTTTTCTCCTCCATGTTTCCCTTTTTTTTTTTAAAAAGTCTCAAGCAAACATTTATTCTTTTTTTTTTTTTCCCCATGTGACACAAGCAAGGTCCTCTTCCTTTCATTTTCCTTTTCCTCAACTGTGACGTGGATAGTCCATTGCATGATGTCCGGTCACTTGTGTACTGCTACCTATCTCTTTCTCTTTTCACTTTGATCTACCAGGAGCTGGCTTGACCTTTCATAACAAAAACTTTTCTCTTTTCACTTGTGAATTAAGCTGCTTGCTGTTGTTGTTGCTTCTGTTGGTTTTGTTGTTGTTGTTTTTGCATCCAATGGCTCTGATCTTTCTTTCCTTTTCAAAATCTTACTCTCCTTTATTTGAGCAACTGTTTATGGGAATCTATGCCAACATAAATTCTTAAGACAAAAACTTCCAAGCAAATTTAGGACTTGGACTAGTTAAAAACTCAAAACTTCTTTTGGGATTTGACTTTCCGATTCCTACGGACCTAACACCACCATCTCTAGTTTCACTGTATTAAAAGTTGTGGAACATCATCAACTGTACAAGCTTGAATTATCATATGATTTCTCTAAGTCGGAAATTCCATATATTCTTTTAAAGTCGAGCATCTCGAACAAGGTTAAATTCATTGCTTTGATCTCTTTCCTTGGCTTAGATTTTTATTTCCTAAGATTTCTAGTTGGATGTGTGTGTGCGCGCGCTCCCCCAGAAGCTTGACATATTTGGCAATTATTTGGCTTGAAATAAATATATGTTGTGCCTGCATATCTTTTAGTTTTAGATGACCAAAAAGTCCAGGATAAAAGGTTTTTTTTTTTTTGTTGCCTGCAATTTTTTGGAGTATTAGTTATGATTTGCAGAATTCTGGTGTTACTCAGTTCGTTCTAAGTAAGAAACTTCTATCTTGCACAAATCTATTATTGCCTAATGCTGCACCATTTTGGGAATCTCTTGCTCTTATTCGGAGTGCTCCTGACTCATAAATAAAGCATCTTTAATGTTTGCATATTCTACAGAAATAAAACTGAGGGTCTGTTTGGTTGTCGTAACTGGCCGTAATTCGTAGTTGTAATTGGTAAAGTCTTTTACAATTGTAAATGAGTTACATGTATGTAAATTTTACGGTGTTTGGTTGATAATATAAAATTGTAAAGTGGGAAAGTGTATTGTACTTTACGGAGTTTGGTTGTCGTAATGTATAAGTCGTAAGTGAAAAAGTTGACCACAAAATTAACTATTTGGTGATTTTAAAGTTTTAATACCGCAAATAAATATTAAAAAAGTTAAATATTAAAATTTTTTAATATTAATATAAAAAAATATTACAAATTTGTATGACCACAAAATTAACTGTAACTGGGCTGTAAGTGAGTGGTAACTGGGTTGCAAGTGAGTGTTAGTTGAGTTACGTAAGTCTTTACGAATTACGGTCCAAACAAACGCCGTAGTTGTAACTGGGTAGTAAGTCATTTACGAATTACGGAGTTTTACGCGAAACAAATGGCCCCTTACTTAGAACCTTACTATAGCAATTACTGCTCTATTTTGAGGAACTTGGACAAGAATCGGTAATGGCACTTGCTTTTTTGATGATTTGATTCAACATGTTCTAAATTAGGAAAAAACAATTGTTCTTAACGGCCTCATTTTCATTTTACCTGTTCACAAATGCAGTCATCAATTGTTTATACTTGTATTAATTAGTGCAATGAGACTTTATTATAATCTTGCAAAGATTTTTATCTTTTGCGCAGGTATCCTAATCCCTCTGCATTCACATATGAGAGACGTTTTTTTTGTCCTTTTGAGAATGCACTTCAGCCTCCACCTTGGTATGAGCCTGAACATATTTCACTACACAAGCCAAAGTCTCATGGATTATCAGAACTGAACCAGTATGATGGACCTCAGTGTTTTATTATTCCTGGCAACCATGGTTGGTAATTGCTCTTATATTGTGTTTTTTCAATAACTTACGGAAATATGATGCACATCTTTTCTATGATGATTTTTTTTTTTGACATCAATTATATAGGAAGATTATTAATCTAGGTTGTATCTGGTTATTAAAAGGTCAGTTTCTTTGGTGACATCATTTAAGAACTTTGGATGGTATTACCCTAAGCTAGTTTTAATCTCTTACAGACTGGTTCGATGGGCTTAACACATTTATGAGGTACATATGCCATAAGAGCTGGCTTGGTGGGTGGTATATGCCTCAGAGGAAAAGTTATTTTGCACTGCAACTTCCAAAAGGATGGTGGATATTCGGGCTTGATCTAGCTCTTCATATTGATATTGATGTATACCAATTCAAATTTTTTGCTGAACTATGCGAAAAAAAGGTGGGTTGACTTATCTTACTGCTGCTTATTGTGTTTACTATGGAATTCTGTTAATTTTGGTTCACATGTCTAGTTTAGTCATCACTATCAATCGACTTGTGCCTTTTTTCTTTCTGCATTTTTCACTTTATTTCATGCTTTGAGTCTGTTTTCCATATTTGTAAATAAGGTTCCTATAATATGAGATTCGGGTCAATTTTTTCTTTTAATTTCTCTGCATGCCTTTGCTATGTGGGAGCACAGCTCACCTAAGATGGAATGAACCATGCAACAGTGATATATGGACACATGCCGTGTTATTGAGTCTGTGGTGTCCTGTACAAAACAGGAGCCTTCTAAGAAGAGGCTATGATTAGTTATATAGATATGCATGCAAATATGTACATATATATATATATATCTATGTGAGTGGCCAAACTATCCGGTTTGCCTATTGTTCAAGAAAATTAGTTTAGACATTTAGACTCTTTGTAACTTGGATCATCTCCTGATGAGTGCCCTACTTTATTCACCTTTGAAACTATTATGTTTCCTCGGGCCTTGTTTGGATGGGTGGGGATCAAAATCCCTTGGATTGTATTTCGGAAGAGAATCCCTGGGATTGCACCTATGTTCCTTTGGAGTCCTATCCAAATGTTGTTTGGATACCCAAATAAAGTATCTACATAATATGTCAAATTTTATTTTAAATTTATTCATTTTAAAATATAATCATGCAAGAAAAAACATAATATCTAGATTTAATTTCTATGAATCATTGAGAATAAGAAAGTAAAAAAAAATAGATATAGATAGATCTGCTATATATATATATATATATATATATATATATATATATATATATATATATATATATATATATATATATATATATATATATAATGTTATGTCATTTTTCTCAGGGTTTGTCAGAGAGTGGTTAAACATAGAAGTTGTCTGATTGTGATTCCAAGCTCAGGTGCCTTATAATTGTTAATTTTTGTTTAGGAAAAAAAAATCATCCATAGGACAGGCATTCATTCACAGGACCCGCATTCATTCATATGTGAATGGGAGAAAAAGAGGCATTTATCTGAAAGGGAGGAGAGGAGAAAATGTGTGTGAGGCCCCCCATTAAATCCTCAGGAAAAGAAAATTGAGGTCAGACCTCATTTTTGGAGCCCTAAAGATTGAGAGGAATCTAGGGATACTAGTCCTCAGTATTTGAGTCAAATCTGCAATCCAAACAAACTATCCCCAGGATTTGACATATCCTGAACTGAATCTTGCATTAAAACCCTTATGATTTTCTTTATAAAAGCAGCAATTTAGGTTTTCCATGCATGTTGGAGTCCTTTCTTGCTTTTCCATTGAGACTTGATTGGTTATACTGAATTCATAAAAGCTCAAATGTTCTGCAGATTGGAGAAAATGACACTGTAATTGTCATGACACATGAACCAAATTGGATTCTTGATTCATACTGGAACGAGACTACGGGAAAGAATGTCTCTTACTTGATACGTGACTATCTGAAGGGAAGATGTAAGATTCGAATGGCTGGTGATTTGCACTATTACATGCGACATTCTGCTGTTCCTTCAGACAAGCCTATTTATGTACAACATTTAATTGTCAACGGGTGTGGGGAGCCTTTTTGCATCCCACACACATCTTTAAAAATTTTAAAAAATTTGATGGTGCTTCCTATGAGAGCAAGGCTACTTACCCTTCTTATGATGATTCTAGCCGGGTAAGTTGGTTACATTTTCCTCTATTGGAGTGTTTAATACTACTTTGTTATTTTAGTCTGAATTTGAAACTGCTTGCCTAATATTAAGTTTTGTAGTATATGATGTATTCTCAACAAAATTTGTTGCAGATTGCATTGGGAAACATCTTAAAATTTCGCAAGAAGAACTGGCAGTTTGATATTATTGGTGGCATCATCTACTTTATATGGTCTTTTCTATGCTTCCACAGGTAATGTTATCTGAGCTATTCTGCTTCATTTCTTGATTCAATCCAACATTGACATAAATACTTGGCAGGTATTTTGCACCATGATGTTCTGATGATACAATGGAATGATCTGTTCTGTTTTATTTGAAGTTTTGCATCTTGCCGAAAAAGATCATCAAAAGCTGCCTTCTGTGACTTGTTTGTCCTAAATTAGATAACCTTTGAAGTTATTTCAATAATGTAGATTTCAGTTCTTTGCCTCTCTAACGTTTCATGCCTATTGGTCTTATCATTTGTGTGTCTAAGATTGAACTAGTGAAGACGTCTTTTTCTTGTCATTCCGCTCTGTCGAATTGATGGTATCTCAGAGATCTATAATCTCGGAATTTTTTAAAGCATGGTCCCTGGTTCCGTTTTGAGTTGCGCAGCTCTCTGAGGTTCAGGTTATAGCACGCCTAGAAAGTGCTACAGGCCATTAGGAAATAATAGAAAAGTAGGATGTCCCGACACCAGTTGTCTTTCCAAAACTTTATTCTTCTACCATTGCCAATGGAGAAGATGGAGCTGTCAGTGAAAATGTCCTTGGCTTCCTGAATACCTTTTCAAAATGGGGAGGCATTCAAAGGAAGTTTTGCGCTGTTCCAAGTGGCTTTTGAAAGCCTGCATATTTGTTTGTCTTTAGGGTAAACAACGTGGAGTCATGTGAGTCTGGATTCTAAACCACCATCTTCTTAAAATCGTGACATTCATGTTATGCAATTTAATGATGCCTAGGCCCCCTTCGTCCTTTGATTTGCAAATGCTTCCCCATTTGACAGAATTGTAGCCTCTGGGGTTGGCTTGGTTCCTCCGAAGGAAATTACGTCTAAGCCTGTTGATTCTCACTTCAGGATCTTAAGAAAAGACATGAAGAGGAATCCTGAGACGGAAGCATTCAACAGCGTGATTCTATGCCTAAGGTCTTGTTTGCCAAGAAGAGTTAGCTCAACAATTGAACTAGTTCTTGCTAACTCTTACCCAGAAATTGGCAAGAGCTAGCAAGCAAGTCTTTTGGAATTAGATCAAAGTCACCTCCAAAACCACCCAATTCAACAGTTGCTAATTCAATCAAAACCTTGGAATTAACTTCCCTCTTTCTTTCTTTATGTCTCAATTTCTAACTCTTGCTAATTCTAGTTCCAACGAAACAACTAAAAAAAACTTAACCTAATTTGATGCGGATATCGTGAAGCTGAAGCCCAATTCAAAAGTATAGAAAATGTACCGAAGGAGGCTCAAGAATTCTATGACAATTTGGTTCTAGAAAGAGTTGTAAAATCAGAGTAGTATTAGGAGTTTTATTTTCTATTTCTTACATTTTTATTTTTAGTAATACGATTTGTAGTAGGATTAATACTTTTCTTTTAATGTATTTTTCTGTTTCTTTTAGACTTTTGATTTCTTTTAGGATTTGGATTATGTAATCCAAATAGAAGTAGGAGATACAATTTTGTAGCCTATATAAAAGGCACCATATATTCACTTTTTTAAAAAACAATAAATGAAAGTTTTTTTTTCACTCTTAAATTGAGTTTGATTATTGAATTTCTCGATCCTAAATTCTGTTATTGGTGAGATGCTCTAATCAAACTCAATTAGTAGTGAGATAGTTTAATTAATTTATTTATCATTCTCTCTCTATCTCTCCTTCAAGTTTCTTTCTCTCAAATAAATCTCCGTCGGAAACTCCGTCGCCAAATCCCTCTCTCTTGTCACGCACCCAGCAATTTCGGCCTCGTCTGCATAAGCGTCTCGACTCCTCAATGACAATGTTTTCGACGACTGTATCTGTTCTCAGCTGTGTAAGTTTAGAGATTAATTAACAATTAACAAGCAAGCTAAGATCAAATTTATAATCATCTCAGGTATTTTTCTTATTACATCAACTTTTTAATTACAACTCTAGATATACATCATCCAGTCTGTTATCTATTCTGATTATCTGTCCTCATTAAAAGTGAGCGAATGATTCAATTTCTCCATTGTGATTGCTTGACTTCTTATTGCGTATAAAAACTTGATTTTCTGTATAAACAAAAGTTTCTAATTTGTTCTTTAAACATTGAAATTGATAAGCACTTGCATGATCAGCTTAGCATTATCTAATATTGTCTATTTTAATTCAATCATATCAATGATCTTTCTTGTTGGTAAAGCGTATCTTTTAGTTAATTTATCTATTACTTCTGCCTCATACACGTTTTAGCATTGTTCTAAAAATCTGATTAATCGGTCGATTAATCCTATTCAGTGGCAGCCCGCTTAATATTACATTAATCGCTCTGATTATGCGCTCGAGCGATTAATCGGGCCCAAAACGAATAATCCCCAATTAATCCTCGATAATTATTTAGGTATTTCATATGTTTTTTATTTGAAAAACTTATCACTTTGTGTGTGTTGGATCGCTAAGTAGTTTATGTTGTGATATTGATAATTTGATAATGATTTTTTATTAAATAGTAGATGAACTGTTATTTATTAAATAGTAGATGAATTATGATATTTTATTTATTGTATATTTTATATAAAGTGATACTTATGTTTTATTATTTTTGATTATTTTCAAATTAACTTATTTAGCAATCTTTCTTCATCATTCTTTAAAACTCATTATTTTGATTGTAGTAAATTTATATTTATCTTATTTTGTAAGTAAGTTCTTTGATTTATATTTATGTTGCAAAATTTGAAATCTTAGATTACTAATGTGAAGAGATAAGTTCTTTTACTTCTTTCTTTTTTATTATTTATTCATATTGTCTTCTTCATCACATCATGGTTTATAACTTCACATCTAGATATTGTCTTGTATAATATTTAGGTATTTTCAATAATTAACTATATATATATATTCATATGTAGTTGTGTATAAATATAATTAAACATATTAAAATTTTCAAAAACAATTAATCCCCGATTAATCTCCGATTAGTCCGATTAATCATTATTCAGTGTTGGACCGCACGAATAATGAAACCGATTTTTAGAACATTGCGTTTTACATCATCTTGATATCAGAGCATAGTTAGGTAGGATTTGCATATTAGTCATATTTATTTGCTTTTTTCTTCTACTTAGATTTTATTCAAAACTTCAAAAAATTAGTGTAAATTAGGAATCTTTGAAAGGTAAGTCTTTTCCTGAAATTTTGTACGATTGGTGTCTAGCCAAGAAAGAGTACTCAACTTGGTTCTGTAATTAAGGAACGCCAAGTATGAAAAACCTCCCACCTGTGTTGCAGTCGACCTGGCCAATTGGACTGGTAAAATTGGGGTTTGACTGACCTGATAATTTTAAAAAACATATTTTTCAAAAATCAAATAAACATTTTAAAATTCAAAACAAAATTAAAAAATAGTATAGATTTACATTTATATTAGGACTCATACATTGCATGCCAACTCGTAGTGGTACTTCATACTTGCGTGAAGAAGTTAGTGAACCCAACACGGATTCCATGGCCTCCCAACCTACCCTAACTGATCTTATGACTAAACTTGAAGCCTTGACTCATAATTTTTCCTAAATTGGGCACTCCAATTAGATAAGTACTTTACATGGCACAATCTCACTGAGCCGAGAAAAATTAAGTTCGCTGCCATGAAACTGATCAGTCAAGCTAGTCAGTACTAGGATAACTTAGAGAACATACGCGCATCCCGACTTCAATAACCTATTGAAACGTGGGATATGATGAAGGAGCTGAAAGATAAGTATGTGTCATTATTACTTAGTGATCGTCTTATAGACAAGTGGCATCAATACACTCAAGGCAATAAACCAGTAAAGGAGTTTTACAAAATTCGATGAGTTTCTCATTAAATGTAGCACCTTCAGTAAGGAAACAAAAGCTCAAATTCTTTCTAGGTTTAGAGCCAAACTTAAAGAAAACTTGCGAACCAAATTGCTACTTAGAGGAGTCACCGAATTAAAGAAAGCCTACACCATGGTTCAACATCTAGATTCTCTTAGGTCTAACTATAACACTAGGAGTTTCGATTCAAAGTCGAGTGTGACTATACTTCCTTTTCTTTTCAATTCAATAAGTTTAGCACCCAATCCTCCTCCCGAAAGAATAACTTCAAAGGAATACGAAGTGATGATCGTAGCAAACCCTCCGAGCAAAGTTCTTCTAAATTTAGTGCCTTCACTAAGTGTTATAGATGTCAAGATTACGGTCATATCGCCGCTAACTGTCCTAGCAAAATAAAGATCAGCTTCGTTAACGGAGTTCTCACACAAACTCCTGAGTCTGATGATGAGGAAGTTACATATTACTCAGACATAAATGAAGACGATTTCGATTATGACCAAGAATGTTCTGATACTGAATGGAACTATATTCAACTCACAATTTCAAATTACATGTGCCTTCTCACAAGAGAAGGACGATTGGAGAAGAACTGTTATCTTTCACACATTCATTAAGATTGGAGATAAGAATTAAAAAGTAATAGTAGATAATGAAAGTTGTGTCACTGCCATATCATTCAAAATGATTGAGAAAGTTGGAAGGAAGACTGAACCTCATCCTCATCCATATAAAGTGTCATGGATCAACTCAACGCCCTAGATGTAAAGCAACGATGTCTTTTCCCGATTGAGTTTGATGTTTATAAAGACAAAATATGGTGTGATGTGGTTACGATGGATGTAGGTCAAATCATATTAGGATAACCATGGCTCTACGACAATGATGTTACCATTCATGATCGATCGAACATGTGTCGATTTGAGCATGAAGGTAAGAAGATTAAATTGATACCCTATCGACCTATAACTAAAAAGCCTAAACTTAATACACCGAAGAAGTCGAAAGGAGGTAATTTGATCACAGCAATAGAATTTGAACAGGAACTCAAGAACGGTGCTTGATTCATGATCCTAGCTGCTAGAGAAGTTAAAACGCTGAATAGCACTATTCCTCTGGAGATCACCCTCGTGATTGACGAGTTTAGTGATGTCTTCTCCAAAGACCTTCCGAATAGGTTACGACTAATATGTGACGTCCAACACGCTATCGATCTAGTACCCAGTTCAAGTATACCAAACTTTTCATATTACCGAATGAACCCAACTGAGCATGCTGAGCTCAAGAGGAAAGTCGATGAATTGGTAGACAAGGGCTTCATTAGAGAAAGTATGAACCCATGTGCCGTCCCCACATAAGTAACGCCGAAGAAAGATGGATCATGGCGTATGTGTGTGGATAGTAGAGCGATTAACAAGATCACAATCAACTATCGTGTTTTTATTTCAAGGTTGGATGATATGCTGGATATGATGTCTAGTGCCACAATCATTTCTAAGATAGATCTTAAGAGTGGTTATCACCAAATTCGCATTCGTCCAGGAGATGAATGGAAGACTGCTTTCAAGACTAAAGATGAACTATATGAATGGATGGTTATGCCTTTGGATTGACCAGCATTCCGAGTACATTTATGCGAGTGATAACTCAAATACTACGACCCTTTATAGGAAAATTTCTTGTAATTTACTTTGATGAATCCTCATTTATAGCCACTCAACTGAGCAATATTTAAACCACTTACGTCAAGTTTGTATTGTATTAAGAAAAGAAGAATTGTATGCTAACCCGAAAAAGTGTGCCTTTCTTGCAACATAATTTTTTGTCGTTTCTTCGAACGGAGTTTCTGCAGATCCTAAAAAAGTGAGAGCCATTGAGGAATGGCCGGAACCAAAGACTATACGTGAGATGAGAAGTTTCTACGAACTTGCTACCTTTTACTAATGGTTTATAAAGGGTTCCAACACTGTTATGGCCCAATTACGGATTGTCTAAAAAAATGAGTTTGCATGGTCTAATGCTGCAGCGTTTATCGAGACTAAGGTAAGAATGATCAGTGCCCCAATTATGCGTGTCCCTGATTTTTTAAAGATTTTTGAAGTAGCATGTGACACATCCGACATAAGTATATGAGAAGTCTTAGCTCAAGAAGGGCATCAAGTTGCTTATTTTAGTGAGAAACTGAATGACACCAAGCAAAAATACTCTACCTACGATAAGAAGTTCTATGCAGTAATTCAAGCACTTCGCTATTGACGACATTATTTGTTACCGCAAGAATCCGTTTCTTTTCTGATCATAAGACTTTGAAATATATATATACTCCCAAAAGAAGTTTAATACTAGATATTGTCGTTGGATTGAGTTCTTACAGGATTACACATTCACCCTGCGTCACAAAGCGGGAGTTGAAAAATAAAGCCGCCGACGCTCTTAGCCGTCGAATGTTCATTTGACTAAGATGTCAACTGTAGTTAATGGTTTTGAGAGATTGAAAACTGAGTATGAGTCATGTCCTGATTTTCACGAGATATATGCGGAACTAAAAGATGGAACTACAAGAGACGTTGTTGGATTTGTTCTGCATGATGGATATTTGTTTATAGGCCGTAAGCTATGCATTCCAAGAACCTCTCTTAGAGAATTTCTTATTTGAAAATTGCACGCCGGTTGTCTAGCTGGACACTTTGAAAATGAGAAGACCATAAAAGCTATCGAGTATAGGTTCTATGGCTTAGTTTGAAACACGATGTTGCTAAACATATTGGTAGATGTCACATTTGTCAGCTAGCTAAACAACAAAAATAAAACAGTGATTTGTACACTTCACTCTCTGTCCCGAAATGTCCTTGGCAAGATGTATGGATTTCGTGTTAGGTTTACCGAAAATTTTGAAAAAAACACGATTCTATTTTAGTTGTCGTGAACCGTTTCTCCAAAATGGCCCATTTTTTCCTTATCTCAAACTGCAGATGCTTCTAGAGTTGATAAAATATTTTTTAACGATGTTGTCAAATTGCATGGTTGGCCTAAGACCATTGTGTCTGATAGAGATGTGAAATTCACGAGTTACTTTCTTTAGCACATGTTAGGCACGAAACTGAAATATTCTAGTGCTTTTCAATCCTCAGACTGATGGTCAAATCAAGTTGTTAATAAGAGTCTAGGGAACTTATTACGCACGCTAGTTGGTGAACATACGGGAAGTTGGATCTTAAACTAGCCATTGCGGAGTTTGCATATAATACAGCTGTGAATAGGACTACAAGTAAATCACTGCATGAAATTGTTTATGATTTTAGACTTAGACAGCCTATAGATCTTATTCTTATGTCTGATCATATTAGAGCATCAGATTCTATATCATCATTTGCATCACATGTGCGTGACTTATACTAGAAAGTTATAGATAAAATTGTTCAAAGTAACACCAACTATAAGCTACGAGTTGACATAAGAAAAAGACTTAAAACATTTAATGGTTGTGATTATGTGATGGAACAAATTTGTCTGGAATAGTTTCCACCAGGAACTGTTAAGAAACTATATGCTCGTAGTGCTGATCCATTCAGATTTTAAAGAAGCTAAACGATAATGCTTATGTTATCGAGCTTTCTCAAGATTTTGATATCAGTTGTGCATTCAATATTGAAGATCTAGTGGATTACAAGAGTCCTGATTTTAACCCTAACAACTCATTAGATGATGAGCCATCCTTTGACTCTATTTCTGAGAAACATTCTCTTCCACCACTTTCAAATATATTATCTAATACAAAGGATAAGATTGATAAAATTATGGATAATGAAATTATCACCACCAAAGATGGTGGGACTCGTAAGCATTTGATTCGATGGAAGGAAATCATCAACAAATAATTCGTGGATAGATCAAAGTGAGTTGCAAAAGATTGATCCTAACATATTGGAGCAATATGAGAGTTCTTCCTCAAACTTAACAGAGTCGAGTTCTTTTCAACCCGGGGCGAATGATGCAGACATCATGAAGCCGAAACTCAATTCAAAGCCCAATTCAAAAGCATAAAAACTGTACCGAATGAGGCCGAAGAATTCTATGGCAATTTGGTTTTAGGAGTTAGAAGTTTTAGTTTCTAGTTTTTATATTTTTGTTTTTAGTAATACGATTTGTAGTAGGATTACTACTTTTCTTTTTATGTATTTTTTCGTTTCTTTTAGACTTTTAATTACTTTTAGGATTTGGATTATGTAATCTAAATAGAAGTAGGAAATATAATTTTGTAGCCTATATAAAGGCCCCATATTTTCACTTTTACAAAAAATAATTATGAAAGTTTTTCTTCACTCTTAAATCGAGTTTGATTATTGAATTTCTCGATTTTAAATTTTGTTAGTGGTAGGATGTCCTAATCAGAGTCAATTAGTAATGGGATGCTCTAATTGATTCATCTATTTTATTCTCTCTCTGTATCTCCCCTTCAAATTTCTTTCTTTCAAATAAATCTCCGTCGAATACTCCATCGCCAAATCTCTCTCCCTAGTCACGCACCCTGCAACTTCAGTCTCGTCTACACAAGCGCCTCGACTCTTTGACGATACTGTTTTCGTCGACTGTATCTGTTCTCAGCTGCGTGAGTTAAGAGATCAACAAACAATCAACAAGAAAGTAAAGAACAAATTTTACAATCATCTCATGTATTTTTCTTATTACATCGACTCTTTAATTACAAATTTAGATATACATCATTCAGTCTGTTATCTATTATGTTCATATTAAAAGTGACGAGTGATTCTGTTTCTCCATTGTGATTGCTTGACTCTTTATTGCGTATAGAACTTAATTTCTTGCATAAATAAAAGTTTCTAATTAGTTCTTTAAACATTGAAATTGATAAGCATTTGCATGATCAACATAGCATAATCTAATATAATCTGTTTTAATTCAATTCCTACTAACAATCTTTCTTGTTGGTGAAGCGTATCTTTAAGTTGATTTATTTGTTGCTTCACCCCATAGACACATCACAACTCCTTCCTAATTCTCTTCTTTCAAGGCACTAAATCTAGTTCCCAACTCTATTTGCCAAACACAACCTAAGAGATAGCAAATTCCCTACTATCCATCTAGTCTATGCTCCAATCATTATGATCATTCATATTCCAGTAATTTAAGATTCTATCTTTTCTTTGAGGTTTTCTTATAGGGGTTATTAATAGTCTTTTAACTTGATCTGTCATATGTGGAACACGTTAAGCAAAGGTTGAGCTGAAGTCCAAAGGAAATTATCCTATCCTATAACCAAGGTGACTTTTCAAACTGAGAATCAGCATGGTTGAGAATTGTTTAAATATAAAAAGCTGTACCATCATTAATAAAGCAATATTTTTAGGAAACTTAGAAGATTTTAAGGTGCGGGTCATATAAGATGATTATAACTGCTGGTCATGTATATTGTATACATGTGGTTGGACACATTTTCCAACAACTAGCAGGCTCCATACTCATGGATTTATAGTGGCTGTTGGGAATGTTCATAATTTGATATACATTGTTTGCCTACCATGAATCTAATAGCTTAAACTTTTGGGTGAAGTGGTTTGACATGGTATTGGAGCAATTAGTAGTAAGAGATTCTGGGTTTTATTTCCACTGTAAATATATTAAAAAGAGAATTTTGCATTGTACTCCTTGTAAGATAGCATGCCCATTCTTCCATTTGGGGGGGGGGGGGGGGGGGGGGGGCGTTCGGAGTGTTGATATGAATTGTTTGCCCACAACCTAACAGCCTAAGCTTTGGGTAATGTGGTTTATTGACAGTGGTAAGTAACTTGTTTATGAAAAGCAGTTCATTTGTACTATTGTTTTCTGTTATAATCGAGACTTAAATCCTTGTGATAATTTGAGCACGTCTCTTGTAAGCATAATTATATTCCTTACCTACTTCAAGACTCTTAACAAAGGCTGAAGCATTCATTAAGTAGGTGCTATGTCATCAATGTGTGATGTGGGTCTTTTTATAGCATACACTTCATTTTACCTACTTGAGGACTGACTGATCATATTGCATTTTGTAGTGTAATCTTGTCCACATCTTGCATGAGGATTCATGGTCTCACCGCCTCAAGGGTTTCATCAGCACTATGTGCAGGGCTTTTATGTACATGTTGGAACGTTCATATGTATCTTTAGTTGGAATGCTGGCATTGACGATGGCAACAATTTCCTTTGTTCCGTCAAAACTGTCACGGAAGAAACGCACTATAATTGGAGTCCTTCATGCTTCTGCACATTTGACTGCAGCACTAGTTCTACTAATGCTATTGGAGTTGGGTATTGAAATGTGTATTAGGAATCAACTGCTTGCTACTTCAGGTGTGCCATTTCATCTTTCTGTGCACTTAACTGCAGCACAACTGCAACCTTTTCTTTTCTTGTTAATTTATCATGAAACTAAGTGTGGTTTGCTTGCACGCCATTCGTATGGCACCAGATAATAGTTCTTTTTGGGGTTTCTAGCGGTCTCTTGCACTTGGAAAAATCTTGTTATATATATACATTGTGGGGGAAGGTATTAATGACCTGGTTCTTGCTTTGCCATTTTGATATACTACTAATCCACTTCAGGTATTTCAGCACAAGTTGTGTTCGAGTTGCTGGGATTCCCACTATCAAGTACAAACAGTGATCCACTGATTTAAACTATAAACCTGGCAGATCACCGCTCCAGTTTACATTTAGTAGGAATGACATGCTGCTATTTATCCGACACACTGACTCACACAGATTCTTTTTCTTTTTCCCTAAGAAAAACCTTACATGAATTAACTGACAAATGATTTTGACTATGAACCAAGAGGACTCTTGGTTGGAGCGTTCATCACAATCCGTATTCATGTTGGTCTTTTGTTTAGGTTTGCTTCTTTGATATAGTAGCTGATGCTATTTCTGGTGATTGAAACAAATAACCGAGAGTATTGCAAACCTTTTGATCATTCATACTTACAGGTTAGCAGTTAAAATAGTGCTTGTCGTGGAAGGTTATCAAAACCTTTTGATCATTCATACTTGCAGGTTTGCTTCTTTGATATAGTAGCTGATGCTATTTCTGGTGATTGGAAACAGATAACCGAGTTCTTCAGCATATAGCAAACCTTTTGATCATTCATATTTACAGGCTAGCAGTCAAACTAGTGCTTGTCGGGGAAGGTTATCGAAATG
This sequence comes from Agave tequilana, assembly GCA_038442645.1. Classification (NCBI taxonomy): domain Eukaryota; kingdom Viridiplantae; phylum Streptophyta; class Magnoliopsida; order Asparagales; family Asparagaceae; genus Agave; species Agave tequilana. The sequence goes on along the minus strand of JAVJIF010017146.1, from coordinate 24,471 downwards.
CCTGTAATAACTAAACCAACCATCTGTCCTAGAGCCATATGCTAAATGATAAGCAAGACTACCATGGTTATGGGATTCTTACCACTGAAACATAAAAATTAATGATTTTCTGGGATTGCAGATCTATTTCAGTCTAAAAGTAGATATTATAACTTTTCAAAATATTATTTAGTCGCGCTAATCTTTGATATTTAGATATTGAATTGTTGATTTATTTGGACAACTTAATTGATTCGTAAATTATATTGATAAAATGAAAAGTATATTGAATTGTTTAGTTCCTACTTGTATTAGTACAGAAGTGTTTGCACAACAGATTTACAAGATCAAGGCAAAACCATTGCAGCTTTTAACACAAGTGATCAACTAGTTTCTCAGCTGGTTACATACATCGGATGGATATGTTTGTACTGGAGAAGAAAAATCTGATGAACCTAGAGAATGCAAAAAATAAAATAGTGTGGTGTTAGTATGGAACGTGCGGCATTGGAAGCTGCTTCTTCAAAATAGCCAAGTGTGGATATTCAGATGTATTGTGTTTTTTCTTCTTAACATTGGTTTTGCCAACATGCTGCCGCGTGTTATATTCACTCTTAATTACCATTAATAATATATTTTTTCTTGTTTATTGATAACTGGATATTGAAATTGTAATTGGAAGAAAACTTTTTGAATATAAATCATCGAGCAACAATGTTATGGATAAGGTTTTGGAGAGTAACTGGTTTAGTTCAATGGCAGTTGGAACATCGAAGGTGTTATTTTCTTTTAAGCGTAAGGGGGATGGCCAATGAATTTATGACAGGTTATCTAGCTGAAGGATAACTGGTAAGGGAAGAGGATGATTCTTACCGCAGGAGGTTTTGGATTCTGCTCAATAGTTTTATGGGCTTTGGGAAATCCTAAATAGAAAAAATCTATCCAATGTTGTTTACTTGGCTTTAGGATATGGATGGCTATAGGGCATAGGTGAAAGTGGAGACTGTGGTGGTTGAATTAATGGTGGTAGTAGTAGAATTGAAGACTGTATTACAGATTATATCTTTAATGGGCATACCTAGTAGACAAGGATTCGGATACTAGGGTTAAGTTATTTTCTCTAAAGATGGATGTATCCCTTTGAGAAATGCTGTTGGAAAAAATGAGACAGCGAGAGTGGTTTTAAATTAGCTCATTGACAGTGTCAATCGTATTGCCATGCTGGTGCAATCTTGCTCCCTTTCAGACCATACTCGCTTGTCCAAAATATTTAGACAAGTGAAACTGCATAATAGCTTCATGAGTCTGCCTGTACATGATGCACATTTACCATGCCGTTCATGCTTTTCTAAACGATGCATTCAAAACTACTGCTCTGCATAATAGCTTCACGAGTCTGTCTGTACATGATGCACATTTACCATGCCATTCATGCTTTTCTAAGCAACGCATTCAAGGCGCCATGGTTTTCTCCTTTGTAGTTGTTGTGATGATCCTGGTAATCTTAAATGATGTGAGTGCAAATAATTTCAGGTTATCACACACTTTACGAATGGTATCGGACCATGGAGAGCGAGCACTTTCCTGATCCAACCGGACTTCGTACTCGCATGGAACAATGGTCATTTGGACTCTATCCTGCATGTGTAAAGTATCTAATGTCTTCTTTTGACATCCCTGAGGTAATTGCACTTCTCTTGATTCAAGGAACAATTGTTTTGTTCTGTATTCTTTCACATTATAACTACCGTGGGAATGTCTATTAATTTCTGACACAGGTCATGGCTGTCACAAGAAGTACCATTTGCAAGGAAGGCATGGAATCCTTATCTCGTGGTGGTGCCATGATCTACTACGCTTCTGTTTTCGCTTACTTCTGGGTTTTCTCAACTCCTATTGTATCCTTAATATTTGGAAGTTATCTCTACATCTGCATCAATTGGTTCCACATACATTTTGACGAAGCATTCTCCTCCCTCCGTACTGCAAATTACAAAGCATTTACTCGCTTCCACATCACCAAAAATGGTGACCTAGAAGTCTTTACCCTGGCTATTGACAAGGTATACTTAATTTGTTGCCTTGTGGTGGAAATTCTTAATGGATTTTAACCAAATGGGGCTCTTTGATATGCTACATCACAACTAGTTCAAATAGGAGCCATGAGTTTTTGCTTGCAAAATCACTAGTTGGCTGTCTTGTTAAGTTCTTTACTAGCCTTTTATGGGTTTTACTCTGAAATGTAGCTTGATATCCACCATTTGTGTTTCATTTACATCCTAGATTCATTTGGCATGCCTTTTGCTTTATTAACCTGATCCTTTGCATCAACCAGGTTCCCAAGGATTGGAAGCTGGACCCGGACTGGGATGCCGAATCAAAGCACCCTCAGCAATTGAGTCATCTCAGCAGATTTCCAAGCAAATGGAAAGCAGCTTCTGGTCCAGATCCTGTCAGCTCTGTTAGGATTGTAGACCATTTTGTCATTCAGAAAAATCCTACAAACTCCAACTTGGGAGCCAGTTGTTGATTGGACACTTGTTTAATCCATTCAGATGTTGTACAGTAGTTCATTTTTCTCATTCAAGATTGATACTCGAATGGATCTACAGAACCCTGAGATAACTCTTGATTCAAATTAACGCAAAATTTTCTCTAACCCTCAGATATTCAAATCAACGCAAATTTTTCTCTAGTCATGACCCGGAGTTTTGTTTGAGTGTCCTTGGCTTTGATCAACGTTCTAAATATCAGATATCGGGATCGTATCGGATGGTGATTTTTAATATCGTATATCGGGGGAGATATCGTGGATACATGCGCATATCAGATGTTAATATAGAACACTGTATATAATGAAATATTGATAACTAAAAGTTAATTTAGTATCATAGGTATCATCTATCAAATAAAAATGATATAATATGCATGTAAAGAGGGTAAAAAAAAAATGTATATTTGTACACAATCGTGGGTTGTGCAATAAATAAGTTAATTCATGATTTTGAAAAATATAAAATTAGAAGTTGTATAATTTACTTGCTTGAAAATCAAGCGCCATCGCTGTCGATTCACGAAGGAGAAAAATGAGGCTCGATTTTTATCGAACCCTAGCGATGCAAAGAACACTTATATAGTTGTGTGACGAGTCAGGTTTGAGTTCAATGCTGATAGGTTCAAAAAGTGAACTCAATTAAAATAAATTCATATCGGCCAATTTTGCGCCGACTCATAGCGGACGATTTATCGACCGATATTTCAAATATCATTCATTTTTCACTGCAAACGATATGAGTGGTCGATTTTCTCATATCATATCGACAGCACGCGAAAAACAAAATATTAACCGATATTTAAAACATGGACTTTGATTAGTGAGGCAGTACCTTTCAGTTTAATGTCTTTCAATCATTTCTGATTCATGCATTACCCACAGCTATTTTGCAGTAACAATTGAGTGAATCTTACTTTTGTAAGCAGTACAGCTCCACAAAACTATCTGATCAAAAGCTTAACAGCAGCTAAGTTGCTAATAGAAGAAGAAACAGAATAACCAGTGGCCTGATGAGTGATGGGACTGCTCACTGAGATATATCATCAAAACCATGGCAAAACTAGCGAAAATAAGACAAAGACTAGAATATCTTTGCCGACCCAGCCAGATATCTCCCTTTCCTCAGAAACAATTTCTCATCAGATAAGATTAATTTCCTCAGAAAAATAAGATCAAGTCTGGAAGATTTTTTTTTTTTTTTTTTTTTTGAAACACAGAATATAAACCTTCTTCACAAACCATCTTTTAATTGAACAAAAGAGGGACAGAAAGAGAAACAGTTTGAGTCATCAGATGCATAACATCCCAATGATGTGATCAGGATTACAAGATCCCTACTGCACTTGCAATGGCATTGCCACGACAATAAGAATGTAACTGCATGCATGTACCTTATTTCTTTTGGATGGACAAGTGAAAACTGGAGGGAGTTCAAACAAAATCAGCAATCCATAACAAAATAAATAATTGCCATGTTACACATGAAAAGACAATCTGCACAAGTAAAACCACCACACAAAGATCATTTGCAGAACCCTCACTGCATTGTGATGGACCAGTAACAAATTACAAGACAACCCACACAGCTTAATTAAAATGTCGGCTTTCTTCTCTGTTAACACATTTAAGCATTAACATCAGCTGAAAAATCAAGCAGCATACTACCGTTGCAATAGATAACACCGTTTAAATTGTTGAGAAATTTCAAACCAGCGGCTGTTCCAAATTATGTACAAAAGCTACTTCTATTGTCTGATCGACCTGCACAACAAAAGTTGAATCAGAGAAGTGTAACGATTCCTCAAAACTGGCCACAATAACTTACAGCATAAAATAATCAACTTCTCTGAGAAATTTTTACATGTTGCCAATATTACCGTCAAAATGGGAGAAATTCTTGCAAGTTCTGAAGACTTGCAGACATCAGGAACCAAAATTTGTCAAATAGCATACAACTAGAGCATCCCCACTTTTTTTTTTGGGGTGGGGTGGGGTGTTGGGGTGGTTGGGGGGGGGGGTGGGGGGGGGGGGGGGGGGGGGTGTGCGGCGGTGGCAGTGTCATCTTAAATAACTAGAGAATTCAGGTCTCACTCTCCAAATTTGTTCATGTGAGAAAACTATGGTTTTCAATCAATTAGGTCCAACAAATCTAGAAGATAAGACATGGAATGCACAATCCTCATCTGACCCAGAATCATCCCAAAATTTGTTTAACTAGCATGTGTATTCATACGGTTAGGTTATAAACAGGTGGTGGCAATATAGTAATATTTCTCAGGATTTTGAAATTGAAAACCGCATGATTTTGTTTTTTTCTTCCCTTTTTGGGGGATAAGTAACAAGTGTCCAAAATTTGATAACTAACTTCAATGTTCAACCATTAGCACGACTCACTTTCTAGGCTACATTTGTTTAAATAAACCCTCTTGGACAAAATTAAAAAACCCAATCCTATTTATATTTTCATATTTGTAACTTCATCATCTAAGTCCCATTGCAGATAATATTTCGGATACTATATCAAAGTTCTCCAGGCATTAACGTCCTAAAGTCAATAATATATTCAGTGCAATGCATAACAAGGCAATGAATGATTGAACAGAACTTAAAATGTCTGTAATCATGGCAAGGATGTTCTACAGGTCTAGATTTATATTTGCATCTTCCCTCCAAGATTAACTATTAAACCATTCTCAATCTTATAACAGAGCAAGGGGGGAAATGAAAGTGAACCAGAGTCCTCAACAACCAACCAATGATCAGATTTCCTATTTTGATACTACATGTCCTTTTCCAATCAGTAATTCAAATTCACAAGAAAATTACCTTGATATCATTCTTAACTGATGATGATTTCTCCAGTTGGATCCCCGATCAGTCACTCCCAAAATCATCATAACTGATGCCTTCTGATATGGTGTCAAGTCTCCTATCTTCTTCTACATGAGCAAGAAAAGGCATTAGCAAACCAAAACAATATGGTAAAATAAAATTAATGACAAAAAAATTCACACCTTTACAGTCCCTTCCAGGAGAATTTAAGAAGTTATTTGCCTCATGTCCAAGGAAAGGAGACCTACCATAATTCTCTAAAATATCTAAACAAAAGAAGAAAAGAATATTATGGGTGTGTTGTCCAAAAAACAACAGGAAGGGGTCAACAGATGAACAAAACTGTGTTTGCTATGGAAAGTGAGGGACACACCTGCACTCTGCGTGAAGTCATCTGTTAAATCCGAGAAACTGAAATTTCGAGGTATCTGACTCAAAAATCCAAATGAGGATGAACCAATATCCAGGAGTGGCTCATTCAATGGTTGCCCAGTCATCTCAGAGCTGCTGAAGGATGCACCAGGTTCAACTCCAAGTGGGGGGCGAGTTTCTAAGAAACTACCTTCAGTACAGAAAGTAAACTCAGAGTTATTTGAGTAGCTTGGTTCTGCCTTGATTGCTGTCCCATTAATACCATTAGATCTTCCCATGTGTGAGTTCTGTGTGGACAACAAGCTTGGTGAAACATCCGTCCTCCCAGAAAGAATGGAGGCATCATTAGCGAGTTGAATATTTTGATTTCCTGAGGATGCACCATTTGTCATAGCACTCGAAGATCCTCCATTGCAAAACATGCTGTCAGGCCTCGATGAAGTAGATGCATGGTCAGATAGATAGCATGATGGAGTTTGCTGCACTGCATCAAGTGAGATGGAATTCATTATATGACATTGTAATGATGCCAAAAATTAGATTCATAAAAAAATCCTTTAAAAAATAATATATTCCTGACCATCGAGGCATACACTGGGAGATACAGTTGCAGTTCAGGGAAATAATAATAGTCTTGAGGGCCAAAGCGGGAATCCGAAACAAGCCAGAAAAATATGCGACATTAAAATTGATTGATGAAATATCTGTCAAACCAGAAGCTTATAGACACAAGGTCTATAAATGGTTGCGCTCCAAAATTTTGATTTTAGCAGCTTAGGCAGACCTTATCCATTTTAGTTTTAGTTTCCACACTTAAAAGATATATAAAATCAAAATACAAGAAGTAAATGATTTACACATTAAATAAATTAAATGAATTATGCCGAGAGTAATTCATTTTCTTCACCCATTTTCTTGACCCTTAGACTAGGATTTTGGAGATTTTCCTACCCATCCTAGGTTCCCTCAAGCAAGGGCAGAGCATAGAGGATGAAGGGTGTGAAGAAAAAAGAAAAAGATAAAAAGAGAAAGATGATTTCAAGAGAAACTAAAAGACGGGTCCCATAAATTTGGTGTGGTCATTTTATCTTGTTGCTGTTGCAAACAGTTTTGAAACAGCCTTAAATATTTTTTAAAGCCTGATTACTTAATCAATTCTATAAAACTACATAAATTAGTTCCCAACTATTTAAAAAAAAAAAAAAAACAATGTCCCAGCATGCTATGTTTCCTCTTATAAATTGGCTCCTCAAGTCTATCTATCAAGGCCATGGGCAAAAATAACGAGTGTGTTTTTTGTTATTAAAAATCATGAGTGTGGCAGGTCCCTCTTGTTTTAATGCTCTGAGGCGGGTGTTATCAATGGGTTGACAAAAGGCTTTTCTTGATTCCTCCTTTTCTTCCAACAAACAGGTTCGGGAAGGAAACCTCTTCTTAAGTATGGAAAGAGCATGGTTTTCCGTGCAAACAAACAAGATGATGCAAATTGAGAAAATTTGGGAATTGTAATTTTAATTGCCAAGTCAGTTTCTGGTTTTGGGTTCTTTGTAACCAAACAGACCCTGAAATTGACTAATTTATGTAAAGATTTTCCATATAAATGACAATTATAGCTTTTATGCAATGGAATATAGATATTACCATCTAGTATGCCCTTTGATGGCAAAACAAATAAAAATTGCAACTAACCTGCCAAAAAGTAAAATGTTTATTCTCATGGAATAAAATCATAGAGGATATACAGAAGGTTATATAATCCAGCATATAGACAAAGAATGACTAAAGAAGAAAAAAGCCATACATGTGGAAGAACTAGAACCATTGGAAAAAGGTATAGAAGCAACTCCAGGAGGACAAACTTTCTGCATGAGCTCAACCTGCTTCTCCAGAAGCTTGTTGAAAATAAGTATCTGGTTCTTAAGCAAAAGTCTAAGGTGATATGCCTTGAAAAATTCTCGATTCTCCTCTTCAAGTTTTTGCCACACTGAAAGCATGCACAGACAAAAAAAAAATAAGTCATTTTATTCAAAATTAACCCTGAGAAAAATACTTTTCACAGCAGAAAAACTTTGTTAGACATCACATGCCATTCTGAGACACATACCTTGTTAAATACTACAGTCCTACTCAAGGGGTGAAATCCATAACATCTGCCATGATCTACATCACGTACATGCACCGCCCAAAATAATATATTTTCTTTTATGCATCAAGTAGCAATGGAATTTTTCGCATCAATTTGAAAGCTAATATATGAACTCATATTCATTAAGCAAGTGATAGCTGCGTTCAATCATTTCATGAAATTATCTTCATATTCTAGAAAAGTTTCAGGAGATTGTTGTTGACTTGTTTCCATTCACTGCATCTCTCTGTTATAATCATATAAAGATTTCGGTTCTGAAGTTCCAAGAGCATGATATGTCAATGAATTGTAATTCACGTATTAGTAACAGCTCTTTAGAATAGCTATAACATAAATCTTAATCCACTTTGCAACATACATAACACCACATTCGCTAAAATTTCCCATCTTGTCATTCGGGTTAATCTACCATGACAACATAAAATCTACGAAAATAATATTTAAAGAACATTTGCAGAAAATGTTAAATAGATTAAATTCGGGGGTTAGTTAATTCTTTAACATTTGCACAATGCAAAATGGTATATTAGGAGATGAGTAGCTTTTATATGGTTTTCATGACAAACATTTTACAATCCACGTACCTATGTTGTACTGACACAAACACACCACACAAGTACATGATACACGGACACAGCAAAATTCTAAAAAGTAGACATGACGTATGAGCCTGACATGCACGTCCGACATGTGTCTGATACGGCATGGCTTCACGCAGGAGTGTCCATGCTACATAGCGCATACGTATATCAAGTTTCACAAAGATGGTCAAGAAAATTTACCTAGTTCAGTAAATCCAGGTTCTATTTTTGCCCGATACAAGAGCGTGTCAACTACTTCTTTCTGGTTCATATACAGTTGAAGACAGCGCTCGATGAGATTTTGTACCTGAAACAAAGATAATAAGGGAGTTTTCAAGACAAAATAAGTTAGAGAATATGTTAAAATTTATCTTTTTTACATGGCTAGGAGATCATGTGATGCATGTGATGAGAACTATCGCAATGGGATCTGTGTATCATAATATCATGTTCATAGTACCCACTTGTTTATTAATGGGCTACAATGGAAGATCAAGATCTTCATAGCTAATAATTGATCTAAATAACTGATGATATCCTAAGAATACGTCGATAAAAGGCAAATAATTTTGATTTATTTGGCACAGAAAGAAAGAAAATAAATTAGCCTACGTGAAATTGCAATCTTGAATGTAGTTCATTAATAGAAAAAGTCAAATAAAAACAAAATTTGAAGTGTATATGGAAAATCTTTATTCTAGAAGGAAAAAAAATGCAACATAAGTATCCATCATTTCCCAAAAGAAACAAAAAGTTCCAACTTAAAAGTACCCTTTAATGGCGAAGTTGACACCTGCCAATAGATATGCAATTCTGCCTATTAGAGGTGTAAAGAGACATCAAAACTTGCCAGGAAAATGCTTTGTTCAGATATGAATATCCAAAAGTAACTTGGATGCTTTTTTCCCTCTTTTTGTCTTATTATTCTAGGAATAAAAGATCCTGCTATATACACTCAAGTCTGACACATGTAGCTACTTAAGTTCATTAACATGCACATTACCTATGGTAGAAAAACTTGTTTTGTTCAGATTTTAACATTCAAAAGTAACTTCAATTCAGTTTTTTTTTCCTTTTCTGTATCAGTACTCTAGGAATGTAAGATTTTACTATACACATAGGTCTGACACATCTAGCTATTTAAGTTCATTAGCATGCACGCCTATCTGCAGTGTACGAATGGTGAGCGGCTAAGATGCTTGATAATGCACACTGCAGTAACCAATAATAGTCCCATAGAATGTTAAGATAGCATTAAGTGCACGAAGGTAACTATCTTACGAGGAAAAGGTACCAATGCCTAAAAATTGATGCAACCTGGCAAAAGTTATCACAGGCTAAGTTGACTGCCAGTGTAATTTATAAATGAAACCAACAAGCAGAAAGGACATCATGTTATTACCAAAGGTGGCTTAATGGCTGATTGATGCTGAAAGCAAAAGATGGCTAGAATCTGAAAAGATCTTATTTACATGAAAAGCAGCTAATAATTAACTTCATGATGAAAAGGCAAAGCTAATATTTGAGATGATGCAAACATGATAATCATTGGAAATGCGAGGTAATCTAACAAATCTGTAACTGCAAGTTTATGTCAGTGAGAACCTTTGATAGTACCTATCAGAAATCAATGACCCCTTTGCATAACAACATAATTTGGGGTGATACTCCAAATCTTACTTCTACTCTGCCTTTCCCGTCAATATGATTTACTTTAAGATGTGCCTTTATATAAATTGGGCAGATAACATCAAAATCGGTGGGCCATGGCCCGTGACACTGCTCTGAACTCATTGACAGAATGATCATGGCTAGCTCTTTAACTCACATGAAAGACACTCTCAGTTGGACAGTGCATAGTTAGTCTCTTAATTCCCATAAGGGATCTGTAATAAATTAGCCTTAAACTTCCATGCTGATCTTAATGAGCAACAATCTGCAGTTCGGTTCCCAAATGAAAAACCGTTGCTAGGAAGGCGCATAACATTTTAATCAATTTTACCATATCAGCACTTTAATATTGTGACTATTTTACCGATTCCTTAACCAGATACCCCAATCACCATTGGAAGGAAAATGCACAGCAAACACAAGAAGAAACCCCAGCCTGAACGAAAATTACAAAATAAGCTTACAGGAATCATGCATGGCAACCCATATGGAAATTTGAATTCGGCCTACATATCAGATCGAAAAGAATAAATATATTTACATGAATTGACTCATCAATTGAGAATTAGCTTCCAAACTATCAACAATCAAATGCCATGTTAGAGTAATATTAGGATTAGAATACAATACCTATTGTATTAGGATCGTATTTATACAATCCTAATACAATAGGTATTGTATTCTAAATCCTAATATTACTCTAACATACCATATAAAGAAAATACACTAAACAAATATCATAATAAATATGAGTCCTTACAAGCTGTATATCTTGCCGAGACACCTTTCTCACTTCTTCACTGGACATCTTCTCTTCTCTGTACTCTCAAACCCAGTCAGAATTCGCAAGAGATTCCACAATTCTAGCTGAACAATATGTCAACTTATATGATCAAATTTTACAACGGTACCAAGAGTGCCCCACCTACTGCTGATAGCAAACAATAAAGAAAATAAGGGGGGGAAAGATCAAAAACTGCATAAAAAAAAATCCAACAATAACCAGAAGGTGATCAAATAAGAAAGATAAAAGCCAGAGAAAAACATCAAGAATTGACCCTTCCAGCTGAATAAAGACTCAAACTTTTTGTAGGAAAAATTTACCGAATTAGATAAGAACAAAAGTGTAAGCGTCAACCATACAATAATGAGAGGATCAATCAACCCACCAAAAAAAGTTCTGGGAAAATAGGCATGAGTTTGTTTGGATCAAGAAAGCCCAGAAAAAAAAAAGGAATGATCGTGATCTCCAACCTTAGGAAGAAGATGACAGTACACCCAGCAAAGGTATAAACTGGGCACATAAAATTATGAGAAAAAAGAAGATATAAAGAACTGGGAAATCAAAGAAAATTTTACATCACCTTGTTCCAGAAGGATCCCATCTCTCATCAATCCACCACTTGAGTGAAAGTGGAGAGCAAAAGGTGACGGATAGAACCCACAAGAAGAAAAAAGTAGGAAGAAAGAATTGTTTGAGAGAGAGAGAGAGAGACAGAGAGAGCTGGGAGCAGAACCCAACAGATAGAAGCCAACTCTTTTTTTGCCATTTCGGTTTATTATTAATTTATCTATTATACCAAAAAAAAAAATAAAGGTGTCAGTTTGTCCCCACAAAAACCAAACCCCTTTCCCCTTGACCAGTTTTTATACATGGTGAGGGAATTGGATACTGACAAGGCTTCCTCTGTTTTCATGGTGGGCTCCACCCATTTGGGTTTGGATGTCCAAATTTTGGACAATGTCACTCATTTTTTGACCTTGTTATACAAAGTTTCAAAATTGCGGTTGGACTTTGGACCATTGTTGGATTGGATTTGGGCTGCTTCCTCTTAGCCCACTATAGGCCCAAATCTTAACAATATGGATCTGAAATTCAACTTTTTAATTAAACGTATTGTCGTTTTCTAGCCTCCAGTGCCTGGCCCAAGTGTAAAAAGGATCAAATGGGGAGTGGGAGTGCAATTATCGGGTCATGATGTAAGCTGAATGAAAAAACTGTCATTCAATAAATTGTAATCTTGATTTTTGTTCCATAAATTTATACATTGGCCTTAACGGTTTATTAAAGTATTTCGATAAATAATCATAAAGTATAGATTAACCAAGTTATTTCTATGATAACTGAGGTAATGAGTTTATCTAAGATTGAAGCAACCAAAGGGAACAAGATGGGCTGGGTCTAGATTGTCTCGAGATATTCCCCAGTTTGTCAGAAATCTGTCATGGGCCCCGTGGCCCATGGTTCTTAAACAGTTTGAGTTGGTAAATCAGAAAGGCCTCAAGCCTCCTTTGGCCCGTTCAGAAAATGGTCGAGTGGCCTACTTGTTCCTTTTCAGGCTTGTTTGCGCCCCCACCTTGAAGTCCAAAAATTTCTTGTTTAAAGAAGCCCATCATCATGAGAAATAATTTGAACTTAGTACTTAAAAAAAAATTCAACACTACAACAATTAAATATTTGACTTATGTGGTATATTAAGGAAGCTAAATAAACATAAAACCTGAATTCTATGAAATATGGCCTCAAAACCTTAGACCAATCTATCTTTTTTTTTGTTTTTGATAAATTAGGACATATACAAAACCAGGAAAAAAACTAAAAAACAAACAAAAACGAGAAAAAAGAAAACTACAGTGCGCCCAAGTGAGCCATTCAGAGAGGGGATCGATACGCATTTCAAGTAGAACCTCCATGTCTTGCTTAATGAGATCTTCTTGGAGTCATCCATATTGGTTAAAGCTTCAAGCAAATGAAATTTCCAAGAGTTCATACACTGCTTCCTCTTGTTCGCCATCTTGATGCCTCTAGTAGAAGTCTTGGAGACACCTGAGGCTTGGACCTTTAGTTGATCAACCACTTCTTTGCCTCTTTTCTTCAGCAATTTGAGGTGCTATCAGTATCAACAGTGACTGGTGACAAAAATGCTAAGGGGTCTACAAGAAGTCAGCGGTCGATGACTTTTGAGCACCGTCTGGTGTCGCCACTGTCGCTTTAAGTTTCCGCGGCATGTCGAATGTGGATCCAACGCAGAGGGAGAACACTGGTTTCAGCACTGACCTTGGGAACATTTGATTCGACAGTCGCCATCTCAACATCCGGCTGCTTAGGGCCAGATAGGGTTGCCACCGCCGTCAAATTCAGTTTGTTAGGGGGAGGTTGCATGATAGGGATCGGTGGCCAACTCGACCGCATCGTTAACAGAACAGATGAACGTGCTCGTATTCAAACTGCTGCTAGAAGGAGGGGATCTCATCATCTTCGACCACTATATCGACACCGGGAGCTAGCGGCTGAGAGATATCCACATCAACCGCCACTCTTGCAAATCGACCCTTTGAAAACAACTCAGTCGCATGATCAAGCCTGATAAAGCGGCAAGCTCTTTGAACAATCACTTCAAGGGATTGTCATGTCCAGAAGACAGAGGCAGGTCTGGCAAACGAATTCAGAGAACAACAAAGGGAAGAGCTGCTGGAATTTGTCAAAAAGATGGGTAAAACACAAAAAAATCATGATTCATGAGAAATAACTCCCACTCCCCTTGGAAACACCAAAGGGAACCAAATCCCTATGAAACTATTTCCGCTGGAGGAGTTTAACCAAGAAACTTACCGACAAGGGAACAGGACCATGGCAAGCTACCATCAACGATGAAGGCTTTGGGGATAGTTACCTTTTGTGGATAGGCGCTTCGCATACAATTAATGTCTTCTTGCGAGAGACAGGCTGGAGATTTATGATTAAGGACAGATATGTAAGAGGACGGGCGCGAACTAGAGAGGGGAAGCACTGTGGCCACCGAAGTTGAAGCACAAGGGGGTGGCTGGGTTGATCGTGTGAAGGAGATTGAGCAGTAGAAGCTGGAGTGGGGTGTTGATTCCGGATCTGAACCCTCTCCGCCATTCGGGAGGAGGAAGAGAGGTTTCCAGAAGGAGGAGTCACACAGACGTAGGCCCTTTTAGACGCAAATCGCACACTGGATGGACTGTCAAAGAAAGAAGTTTGAAGCTCATGGAGTAGGGGAATCATCAATCATGTTAGTTTATTTATTTATTTATTTTATCATCATTGTCGTCATTATTGTTATTGTTATTTTTTTTTTTTTGAGATAACACCGGGAGGTAAGAATGTTAGTTTCTAGGATCAATCTGACAACTAATCAATATCACCGAAATATCACCGATCTAATTGGTCAGGTTAGTTAATATCAGGTGGGAGGTTTTCTATCTTTTCCTTAATTAAAGAACCACCTTTCAATTATGTAACACCCCGCTCCCAGAATACGTACTTAGTTGCGTATTCAGATTTTTTGATCGTATTTTTCGATTTACTTCCTGTATTTATTTTGTATTATGAATTAATTTTATGATAGGTTTGTCTTGGATTTGGATTCACTGACTCGGAGTCAGCCCTAGTCTGAACCGAGGACCCGATCCTAGGGTATTACTCGTTTTGGTCTTTCTGGTATTCCGATTTGACCGGTTTCAATTTTAAACATCATTTTTCAATATTTTAGATTTTCTATGATTTTCTGGAATTTTTCTGAATTAAATTGAAAATCTTCAAAACGGTGTCGACCAGTGCCGCTGACCGATTCTCGGATTTTTTATTTACAAACGGAGTTGAATTTCAAGAAACGGCTTTCCCATAACTTCTTAAAATTATATTTTCTATCTAAATACTTTTTCTGAGAATTTTCTGATTTTATCAAAATCCGGCCAATCCGGTGTATACCGAGATTGAAAGATTGACTTCAGGATTTTTATTTTGAAAATGAGATTGAATCTTTGAATACCGATTTCACCAAAAATCATTTTATAATATTTGTTATTTTTGAGAATTTTTGGGGAACTTTCCAAGCTATGTTATTTTTGGACCTTTCCGGAGTTTTCGGTATTTTCCCTGATACGAGAATTTATCCAAATATTTCACTTTTCTCTTTTTCTCATTTTCTCCCTCCTTCCTCAAACGCGAGTTTCACCTACCTTGGATTCTGCATTTAATGCAGAGATCCTCTCCATGCTGCATTTAATGCACTGCTAATCAATTCCAATCATGTCATTATGACTTTTGTCCTTTTGTTAAAACGCAGCTTTTTGGCTTTTTCCCTGGGCGCGGCTTTAATTCCCGCGTTTGGCCCATTTTGACCTAAACGCAGGTGGAGGGCTGCGTTTGGAGAAGGAGACACAACTTCCTTTTGTGCGTTCTCTTTTGTCTTGGAAAGAGAGGACAACAATATTATATTATATCTCCTTCCATTATATAACTACTCCCTCCTCTCTCTTTCATTTCTCTTCTTCTTTTTGCAGCCAACAGAGAGGCCAACAGCAGCCCACTCCCTTGGCCGGCCACCACTCCTCCATTTCCACCACCATCTCCTCCACCACTCCTTCACCAAATCCACCACCTCATTCTCCTCCATCTCCTCCTCCATTTCAACCACAACACCACCTCCACCATCATCTTCTTCCTCTTCTTTTCCACCCAAATGACCCATTAACCTCCATAGCTTCATCACCATCTCCACCACCTCATACTCCATCTTAGCCACCAACGACCGCGCCGTCTTCATCTCCTCGTCGTGCTCTTTCTGACGAGCCATAGCTTCGTTCTCCGAAGCCTTGTTTTCAAAACTCCAATCTTTCAATTTGAACTATACTTGCACCATCAACCTCCTTCCCTTGTGAAGGCCGGCCACTCCTTTCGGATTGGGGCCGTGCTCTTCTTCGTCGACAATATCGCCGTAGATTATTCCGGTAATCGTTCGCGATTATTCCGGTAATCGTTTTGGTGATAATTGACGACAACGATTATTCCGGATGCACAAGGCTTCAAAGTAACATTTTTAGGCGAGTGGTTTTCCTCGCCAAAGACTTGGACAACTTATTCTCATACTTGAATTTTTTTATATCATGCAAGATAATCAACAAACACAAACCCTCAAAAGTCAGGTTCTGCTCTCTGTTTGCACTCTGTTAGTCGACTTGACCCAGTCATTAGTCGACTTGAACCCTTTATTAGTCGACTACCCCCTTATCCTAGTCGACTAACTCATTGAAACGCAACCCTTTTTCTGAAGACGCGACCTTATTAGTCGACTAACCCCTTTTTCCTAGTCGACTAACTTTTTCTTAAAGACGCGGCTCTACGAGACGCGACCTTATTAGTCGACTACTCCTTTACTCCTAGTCGACTAACTTTTTCTTGAAGACGCGACCTTATTAGTCGACTACCCATTTATCCCTAGTCGACTAACTTTTTCCTGAAGACGCGACCTTTGAGACGCGGCCTTATTAGTCGACTACCCCTTTCTCTATAGTCGACTAACTCCTTTATAAGTCGACTACTTGCCTCTCCCTAGTCGACTAACTTTGGCTGACTGCTGTGTTTGATCCCTTTATTAGAAATAGACCCTTCCCATGGATTTTGTATTGATCATGTGCCTTCTATTGCAACGACAACACCAACGTGACCACCACCATCTTCACTTCCACCATCACTTATACCATCACAATACCACCTCCATCTCTTTTGCTTCAACCACCAACAAAATCACCTTTCCCTTCCTCTCTGTTTGATTGCTAACGCGTCTGCCCACTTTCCCGCATCTGCCCACTTTCCCGCGTCTGCAACCCCCGCGTCTCACTCTCAAACCCGCATCTCCCTGTGCACCAATCTCTCTTCATGCACTCTCTCTCTCTCCATGGACTTCTCTCTCTAGCTCTCACGTTCTCTCTCCTCCCTCTCTTTCCTTTCTCTCTCTTGCTTTCCTCCTCTCTCTATCACTTTTCTCTAACGCGTTGACGCGTTGATTCCCTGGATTCCGGATCGAGGATTTCACTATGTCTTCTAAAGACTTAGGCGAGTGTTCTCGCTCTCGCCTCCATTTGGGTTCCCCGCTTCGTCGGGTCGACATGTGTTTTACTCCATGTTTTCATGTATTATGTATTGGGCTGAGTCCCTGTATTTGTGTATGGCCGAGTGCCAATGTCTGGACATGTATTGCTCTGTGACGAATGCCTGTATTATGGTAGTTGATTCTTGTTCATGTGGTACTAACATTGCAGGTCTCTCAGCCTTTAACCTCCGGTCACTCACTATCTCGAAAGGGAAGTGATTGGGACCGGCAGGTCTCTCCGTTCTTCAGCCTCCGGTCACTCACTATCTCGAAAGAGAAGTGATTGGGACCGTCAGGTTTCTCAGTGCAGCCTCCGGTCACTCACTATCTCGAAAGAGAGGTGATTGGGATCGTTAGGCCTCTCAGCCCTCAGCCTCCGGTCACTCACTATCTTGAAAGGGAAGTGATTGGGACCGTCAGGTCTTCGGCCCCGCCTGATTGTCATGATCAGCGTTCAGTGCTTTACCACTTGATTCGTCTAGGCGAGATGCTGCCGGATTTTCTACTCGCACTTTAAGCCGAGTTGTCCCGGTAACCTTGTCAGACGCTCTAGTGTTAAATACTGGTTGTCGTCTATGTCTCCAGCTTGCTCAGCTCCGCTTGGTTGTGCTCAGCTACTGCTTTACTACATGTCATTACTTCATACTTGTCATTTACATGCTACTATTTAACACATGTATATCACTTGACAACTGATTTGTTATCACCTAACATCAGACATGCTACTGCTTGGCAAGACCTCTTGTTATGATATGACTTGCCACTGGACTAATATCAATCTCTTGACATGACTTGTCACCTGCCAAATATCACCCTCCTGTCATGCTATCGCTTGACATCCAGCATGATATACTTGACCTTGTGATTATCACGTTTACGGGAATCCTGCCTTGTTATCCTGTATTGTATACAGTGACCTGTTATCCTGAATGGAACTAAGTGCCACACGGAGCAAAGTGCCACACCACATACGTGGTGGGGGCCACCTCTAGAATCCATCCCCCTCAGAACAAAGTGCCACATCACATACGTGGTGGGGGCCACCTCTTGAATCTGTGGGGGCCACCTCTTGAATCTGTAGGGCCATCTCCTGTTATGACCAGTTATTCCCGTAATCTGATAATATTGATAAGCCATAAAAAGGATAACTTGCACGGGGAATGGGAGGAAGTGATGAATGCCGGTATGATGCCTTGCTTATAGTAATGGAATAAAATATTGACGATTCGTGTTAGAGGGATTTCAGGCCCTCAGAAGATACGTGTTAGGGGGATTTAAGGCCCCCAAGCTGGTCCCGGGCGTACGGGAACTACTATAAGAAGAGCTATCAGTCCTTCATCAGCTTCCATTAACAACCTCGGCTTGCTTATATATGGATGTATGTGTGTTGAGATGTACACCAGGACACATACCTAGATATATGGGTCAGACGAGTAATAATAATAAAAGATGCCAACTATGTATCCTGTTATGCCTGTTATGAACTCCCGTTATGCCTGTTATGTATTCCTGTTATGACCAATTGTTGTGCTGTTCTGTAACTCAGGATGTACGCGCTTGGGTTACAGTAACATGAGGTAAAGGTATATAGATGAAGGTTTCCTTGTTTGGATTATTCCTTCGAGGTACTAATCTCATGGAGCCGTGACCTAAACCTGTACAACCGAATTTGCCTGTATCGGACTTTATTTCGGATTTCCGGTTTTATGATTACTATATTATGCCTGCTTGCATCCTGCTTTACCACTCGTGTTCTATTCCACCAGTCTCCTGTTCTTATCTTATCATACCCTGAGTACTTCCTGTTTGATATTTATTTGCTCCTGCCTGCTTCTGCTCACGACACGGTTTTCAATGCATGTTTATAATTCGGTTTTATCGATACACTTGTACTTATCTCAGCACGCCATCTGGCCTTTGTATCACCACTCGCCTGGGGAGTTTCATCTGACTCCCCTGGATCCTCATGTCCAGGTCATGGAGCTTGGAGCGTGTGGATTCTCCTAGTTGCTGATCAGAGTGGCGTAGCGGTAGCGTGGATCTCCAGCAGACCGTCCAGAGCCCCATCCTTCCAGGCCCCATTGTTCGGCTCTAGAGTTTTCCTATTATGACTCTGAGCCTGTCTTTGTACTGTTCATACTTGTACATCTCCTTGTAATCTCGCAATTGCGCATATCAGTGATGTAATATTCATGTAATATTGGATCACCTCTAGTGATAACTTTGTAATTGTACTCATGTGTTGGAATGTATAATGCACCACTTGCTTCCGTACTCTGATTCTTACCTGTACTGATGCTTAGCGTATATACGTGAGGGTATTTCTGACCTGCGTATATACGTCGCAGTAACGTCTCTGTACCCGCCGGATCGGGGCGTTACAAATTACCTTCCTTTGTTAAACACCAATTAGACTGGTATAAGTTAGTCTCAATATACTGACTATCAGTATAATCCCTGTGTAAAGAAAATTAATTCACTTATACAGTATTTGGAGTGAGGTACGCTTATAGCGAATCTCCTTAAGACAATTACGTCCCCCGCAATGGTCCTAACGGGTTACTGGACGTTGGTATCCTAAGATACAACACTCCTTCACAGTATTTAGATAGCACTACCAAATCATCGTACGGTCGAACCGTAGTTAACTAGTATCTTCACAGGATAATTGAAGCAGCAGGACCAAGACAAATTTCTGGGAGAATATTTTCTTTACTTTGGAGGAGCACCCACTGGAGAGAAAAGAGGAAGGTAGAAGAATATTCTTCTTTAGAAGTCACAGATTCAGACAACAATTCTATTAAATAAGCTATTGAATTTTCTGAGCCTTCTTTCAGAAGGAATTTTTTAGAATCTCTTAGAAGTCGCTCTGGAATCCAAGTTGCAGAATTCTCACTTCCTGTTGGAAGTCACTTCGAACTTGAGTTGCAAAAAATCCCACTTCAGTATGTAGAAGAAGGATTGCTTCTGTTCTGTGTTGTGTGTTTTGTTTTAGAGAAGCGGAGCGCTATTTATAGCGCTCCGGGAGGGGTATAATGGTCCGAACCCAACCGAACGGTTGCAACGGTTCGGTCTGAACCGTTGCAACGGTTCGTTTCAGACAGCAACCGCCCAACTGTTCGCGGCGATTTGCTGACAGCCGTTGCGCTGGGCGGGCGGTTCGGATCCGGATGGCGGAGCGGATATGATCCGCGGTAACCCATACCCGTGAGACCCGGTTCAAAAAGAATCGGACCGGGTAGGGAACTCGAACCCGAGGCTGGCGCCGGCGCCGGCGCGCGCGCGGGCACGTGCGGGCATGGTATCCTCCTAATCGCACGCGAAAACTCCAGGTACCCAAAGTGTATACCCTTTGTTCCCATTTTTCTCTATTTAAACACTTCAAACTTCCATCCCATGACCAATGTTGGACTAGATGCTTTTAGCTATCTTTAGTCCAATTTTGACTTTAAATTTGTATGACCCGGGAAAGGGGGAGACAGGAATTGCCGTAAAAGTTTTCCTTGAATCAAATGAAAAGGATTACAACAAAAACTGTTCCTTCCGGTTATAAGGGAGGGAGAATATTGAATCTTGAATTCCCCCTTTGTTTAAGGCTGGGTTCTTCGTGTGACGGTGGAGAGTGAATCTTGTTCTCCGTTGACCAGATGACCGTCCTTCAGGGATCTCCTCTTCGGCCGGTAGAAAGAATGACACAGCTCTGTCTACCAAAACTCTAAAAGAGAAGGTAGGCGAAAGCTAGCTCGTACGCAGCGAACTTGCTGAAGAGTTGATCTGCTTCTTTTCTCTGTGTCGCCCTCTGTCTCTCTTCGTCCGATTGATTCTCTCTGATCTCTCCCTCGTTGATGCAAACAAGGCTATTTATAGAGGTCTCAGGGGTGAACGTGCCCCCTGAAAACGCTCCACAATGAGGGCCAACTTCCCCGCTACATGGGCGGTAACTAACCCACGTGCCTGCTAAAGACATGCCACGATGGGGACTGATTTTCCTTACGTGTGGGCAGTGATTGGTCCCTTAACCAAGGCGGTTATAACTGAGACGCGGGTTTTAGACCTTTGCGTCTTGAGGCTGAGACGCGGGTGTCAGGCCGACGCGCCTTGATGCTGAGACGCGGGTGTCGAGCCGACGCGCCTTGATGCTGAGACGCGGGTGTCGAGCCAACGCGCCTTGATGCTGAGACGCGGGTATCGAGCCAACGCGCCTTGAGCTTGAAACTTTGCTTTTCAATGGCTTGTCCTCCAGTAACTTTTGGACAGCCTACAGAACCCCCTCCAAAGTTTTCGATATTCCGCAGTTAACTGGGACGGATTTCGAAATACTTTAGATTTTAGCCATATTTACTTTCATGACTAGACTGTTAGTGCTCCGGGTTCGATCTTATCTGGAGTTGGTCTTCGTGAGTGTACTGTTTGAACTCTTTGAAACCACCAGAGTTGATCATATTGAGTGTCTAGATGCACAGTCTAAACCTCCCCGATTGCTTTTAGTCTGTCACGGGTGTGCTTTAAGCCAGGAGTGGTTGGTCGTCTGCTTGCGTCAGTGTACTGTTGAACTGATTTTGCAGAAGCAGGAGGCCGAACGCAGGTTATTTTCAAAAAGCAGAGATGGTACTGTTTTAAAGACACGATTTCTGTAGGGTGCGTCCTTTGGCAATGGAAACGCGCCTGATCTTCCATGAGGTAGACGCGATGTTGGGCCCGCTGGGTCGGACGCGGACTTCGTAGAGAGACGCGACCTTCCGAATGCATTTATGGAGATGCTGACGGGGCATGTCCATCTAAGAGGTGCATCCTTGGGTGCGAATCTGTGCCGTGTGATGATTACGCCGCCAGCTGGCCTGGGGAACCGGCAGGATTTCACCTTTTGGCGCGCGGACTTCTCGGTTCATTAACTGAACCGCGCCACGTGTCAAATGACGACTCGCTGCGGAGTCGTGACGCATGATCTTCGCGATGATTTGTTCACGCGTCATGCGATGATTCGCTGCAACTTTTATCGGGTCACACGCCGCGTATCTTCGCGAATCCTCGTGCCTATAAAAGGCAACAGTCAGAGAGACATCTTTTCTTCTCCGAACGCACTTGCTCAAGAAAGAGAGTTCTCTTCTTCCTCTGTTGAACTGTTCATCTCCATTACTGGACTTTTGAACTATTCATCTCCTTTTTCTGGAATTAAAGATGGCACCCAAGACCAAGCCAACCGCCTCTTCTTCACGGGCGACTGTCGGCGAGGTCCAGAGGGGCGCTTCCTCTGCGCAGGATGACGCTTTCCCAGGTATAATGCCTTTTAGGCGTGGATTTCGCCATTAACGGAAGCTCATAGAACCCTAAGAATCCTTAACACAAAATATGACCCGTGTTTGATTCTCAGACGCGGTCTCAGACGCAGTCTTTGAGTTGATAACCGAGGCGCGAGTTTGGACCCTCGCGCCATTGGGTCCTGCATTTCGGATTCTTCACTTAGAATATTTCTAATTGTGAAGGGTTCAGACGCGGACTTGGTTTGCAGAACGCGAATTTGATCCTTGCGTTCTGTTCCATCAGCTGCCGATTTTGATGAATCTGGCACCTGAGTCCAAGCAATTAGAAATCTGGGGTGTGAAAGGAAGGGAGTTACCCTCCTTAACTTCTGGCGGTTGTTGTGATGGAAGGGTTAAGGTGGATAACTCCCTTCTTTTCGCATCTCAGAAGTGAATCAAGGACATTCCACGACCTTCTGGTGGTGGAGACGCGGATCCTGCAGTTCTGGACGCGGGTTTGATAATTCCTGCGTCCAGTATCTCTTCTGCGTTTGGACGCGGTTTCGCAGGTCTGGACGCGGATTTGATAATTCCTGCGTCCAGTATCTCTTCTGCGTTTGGACGCGGTTTCACAGGTCTGGACGCGGATTTGATAATTCCTGCGTCCAGTATCTCTTCTGCGTCTGGGTTATGAACATTTAGCATTTAAGTATCTAACTAAGTGTCCTTTTCTTTTGCAGTGCCCCATCCTTCTGCCTCACTCGCCAAGACGCGCCACTTTGGACATGTAGGTGGTGCTGACCGGGACTTGACCTTTGTGCTACGAAGGACTGTCCCTGTGACTGCTGACCAGTCGCAGGATCGCAGGGAGAAGCTCTCTAATGTTGACATGAGAACTCTTCGGGTACTTATGACCGATGCAGCATTCACAACGGATGCTCACGTCAAGCTGGAGAAGCCTGCCTTCTTCTTCGGAGATCGTATCAACGATGGCGGCTATCGTGTGTATGACGGAACTTATAAATGGCTCCGTCAGATAAAGGGTGGAAGATTCTTTCTTCCGGACATGGAGAGGATGTTCCCGCTGTCCTACTTCCAGCACATGTCCGTCCCTCGGAAGATGGAATGGGACATTTCTCGATATGTCCCTGAGATTACTCTCGGTGATTTGGGTTCCATAAAGTACACCGTCATGATAGCCATGACAGGTCGGTTCTCGGCCTATTCCCTGGGTCGCGCAAGTCTGAGGTTCCGGTTGGAGAGATACCACAACTTGGCACTACCTTCCTCAACTCGTTCATGGAAGCGGAGGGTGATTATCCGGTCGGTTTCCGTTCGCCCAGGTGGGTCCATTCCACGGAGAACTACTGGTGGGGCAGGATGGTGGGTTTCATCCTCACCGATCTTGGGGATCTGCTAAAGCGTGTGGGACTGTACCCGGCGGTCAGGGCCGTACAGTGGGGTATCCCACCAGGTTCTCATAACTTTTTCGGGATCCTGGAGCGCTACAATCCTCTGACAGGGACATTCTTTACCCCGGTCGGAGAGATGGGCCTTGCACTGCACGAGCTACATGAGGTCTCGGGGCTGGCAACAGGGGACATTCCCTATGAGGAATATGTCCCGACCACTGAGGAGCTCCACCTCTTGAAGAAAGAGTTTCCTCGGGTGTACGAGACTTACTGGGAAGTGATGTGTCACTTCCACATTTGCGGTCAGATAAACGCCTGGAGGGGGCAGGGAGTCAAGCAACTGTCTTGGGCCAGTTACTTATTCAACGATGTCAATCATAAAGACAATCCGATAACCCGACTGGCTCCCAGTTCCGACAGGGAGATTGAAGACAGGATCGACAAGGCTTCTGAGGGCTTCTACACCACGGTTTCGAACGAGGACGGTTTCGATCCTGACCTGATTTTTGAAAGCTTCTACCATCAAGCCCGGACCCTATCTCCGATAGGGCACTGTTGGCAGGCTTCTTGATGTTGTGGCTGAAGCGTTGTGTGGTGCCCACGCTGCCACATGAAGCTATTGTGCTGACGTGGTGTACCCGGCGGTGCTCCTGGCTCATGGCAACCCTATAGCCCTTCTCCCGGCCGTGGCGGCTGGCATTCAGAGCGGGTTGCGGGCGCTAACCAAGAGTTTCTGCGAGGCGCCGAAAACTGTCGACTCCCACGGCAAGCCGTATGTTGACTCA
>JAVJIF010017145.1:0-85145 GCA_038442645.1 Agave tequilana | reverse complement strand
GTAAGCTTAGGTTAGATGATGATTCATTGTAAGTAAGAGAGAGAGGCTGATGTTGAGAGTGACACCGATGTACCCTCCTCCTTTCTTCCATCGTTTCAAGAAATAAAAGGTATATTTTTATGTTCTTCTTTACTTTCCTTTTCTTTTGCTTTCTTCTCCTCTTTCTACTTTACCTCGTTTGTTTTTGATGAGAACGCAAGCGAATTCCAAAGCACAAGTATAACTATGTTGTTGAGTGCCAACGATAGTTCATGAAGACGTTCTCCTCCTCAAGATCCGCATCACTTATGCTTGCCCTGCTTGATGATATAATGCGAACGGGGACTGAGCTCGAGCCTATGATCTGATGCGTTGAATGCCTCCAAAGCAAAGGTAGAACATGCAAAGGTTTCCCAGTAAGTCATCAATCAAACTAGGTAAGTATTTCTTCATCTTCTTTCTTTCGTTTATTTCTGAAATTAAATCACCAACACTCATCTTCCAACTCTTTCTTTCCCGACTCATTTGTACATAGTCGCTTTTCATCGTTTTCTGATTTTTTCCACCTTCTTCATCTCTCACTTTCTTTCTAACTTTAATATAATTCTTTTCATTTTTATTTCTTAAAAACAAAGAAGAACTTTCGTTTTTTCACAAGATTTCAATACAAACTTTGAACGCTTCTATCGCAAACCCTCCTTATGGATCACGACCCGTATAGCCACTTGCTATAGCGGGTAAGAATTGAGCACTTGCACATCTTTACTCTTAAGTTCTGTAATTCCGTATTTTGTGTGCAGGTTGTACCTCAATCAGTACCTCAACTCAAAAGGAATCTTATCTCTGTTGGTGCTTTGAAACGTTGAGTCTGGTGGTATCTATACGAAATGGTATTTTCAAGATGACCAAAGGCTCATTGGTGGTTATAAAGGGCGTCCGTCGGAGAAATCTCTATTACTTGAAGGGTAGTACAGTTAAAGTTCAGGTGGAGACTTCTATTTCTTCGGATAATATTTGCATACAGGTCTGGCAGATGAAGGTCGGACACGGAGGTGAAAAGTCTTTGTAAGCTCCAACAAAGAAGGGACCATTGGAAGGTGCTAATACCTGCAACTTGGGATTGGGTGAACACGGCGTTCTGGATAAGAAGAAGGTGAAATTCAGCACCAATACTCACCACTCTGAAGGACTTCTTGATTGTGTTCACGTAAGCGTTTGAGAACCTGTTAAGACTGCATCGCTTGGAGGTCAAAGGTACTTTATCTCTTTTATTGATAATTAATTTAGGCATTGTTGAATATATCCCATGAGATAAACATGTGAAGCCCTAGAATGTTGGTGAAGTGGAAGGATATGATGGAAAAAGCAGACTGGTAGGAAGATCAAGGAGCTACAAATTGGTAATGTTGAAAAATACATGAACCAATTCCTACAATTTAGCCAAAACACTGATATTGGTACTCACTTTGCATTTGAATAATAATTTCCAACCGTCTTAAAGCTCCAAATCTATTAACTAGATAACTCAAACGGATATTTTCATAGTTATAGTTATTTCACTTAGTTCAATTTATAATCTTTTTCTTTATAAAAATAATTTATAAAAGATATGTCTAATATTTCTAAGAAAATAAAAGCAAAAACAATGTATTTAAAAACAAGAGAATGATTCAAATTTTGTTTGAACTTAATGAGAATTGTTATATTTGGGAGAGAAATATTAAAGTTAGTGAATTTGAAATTTGAATCCAAATCTGACAATGATTGGGCTTGAATCATCGTGTGAATCCCTGCTTCTTCTTCTCTCTCTCTGTTTTTTTTTTTTTGGGGAAAATAGGCTTTAGCCTGGTGCAAGTGGCATTTGAACCCAAATCTCTTGTCCACCGCAAAGATGCTTTACCACTCTACTTAAAGTAGCTGGCACTTGCGGATCATCGCTTTCTTAGTGGTTTGGATCCTCCTGTGAAACTCATAGGATTTGATTCATTACCACCCAAAGTAACATGTGTTTTTCAGTTTTCCTAATTATTTTCTTAAATGAATAACAAGCTCAATTATATTTGATGGCTCTGATATTATGTTAAGTTTGTAAACGTCACCGTCAATGACATAGCGTCCTTCCCGACATGGGCCACAAAATCTAAATTCATATCTTGCTTGCGTGAGACTACAATCTATGCTTAAAAGAGGGGGGAAAAGGAAGAAAAGAAAAGGTTAACTTTCAAGTTACAAATATAAGTCCTGGGCAAAAGCACCAAAACAGTCACTTTTGTAGGTACTGCATAGTATTTTGCCTTGCACAAGACATTTATTTCACTGCTTAACGATCATGAACCTTGTGTGTGCAACAGCTTGATTCAAAATATTTCCCACGGTCAAGCTGTTTAGCTCGAGTGGATCTGATTATGTTACTGTTTTTGTTTTTGTATTTTCAGAATTGTTTTCATTAAAAACTTATTAATGAAACGAGGGAGACTTTATCGATTCGCCCGTTTTAATTTATAAAAAAATATATATTTCCCACCGTCAAGCTTCATCAACAGTGCAACAAGAGCTCACTGCTCTGTTCCATGGAGCAGTGCAAGAAGTTGCTAACAAGCAGCACCGAGCTTATTTTCCAAAACCTTTAGGCTAAGTTTGGTGAAGGGTTATGAAAGAACTAAGTAGTAGATTAAATTAGAGAGCTCATCATAAAAATAAGAGATGAGGGAAGCAATTAAATCAGTTAGCATGTGATCAAGTTTAATTTAATCTTGTGTATATTTGAATGTTGAGAAAGAGTAAAGATTATTTGCATTCGTATACAAACAGGGTGATCTCTTAACTGATCAAGAGAGGTTGATTTGATTACTCTTCGTTACTCTCGCCAAACGACACCTTAATTATTTGTACCTTTCAGTTGGATTTTTTAGCCTACTCTGGTCACTTTTAGGAATTCTGTATGAACAAAAACTAAAGCCTTTAGCTTTCATTTCTTGAGAACTGGCTGTTTTCTTTTTGAAAAAAATAAGTTTAAAGGTTGGAAATAAAAGTTTGATCATAATCCGCACTGAGCCTTCACATCTTTAAGTTCATTACATTCTCAACAAAAAAAAAAAAAAACAGTAAAAAGAATCCCTGAGAGCTACAGATGCAATCAAAGTGTCAGTTTGGGATGAGTTTGTATAGTCTTGACATCGAGAGAAACAAAGTGTTTGCGCGCGAACAACAACCACGTAGAGGAAACCCTAAATTCCAGATGCAAAATAACAGTACCACCAACAGCAAATAACAAACAATCAATGAGAAGAACACAAAACTAGATTTAACGAGGTTCGGCCAATTTCGCCTACGTCCTCGGGGCAAGAGAGAGAGTTTTTCTATTGATTGGAGAATCAATACAATGTTTTCAGCATTACAATAAAGAGAGCTCTGCCTCTCATATATATATACCCCAAAGAAAACTCTAGGAATCAGTTTCCAAATAGAACTGATTTCCAAATCAGCAGTTTCCCGAAACAGCCTAACTCGTCTGTTTCGACCAGTCGTCGACCGACCCCAAACAACGGTCGACCGCGCCAGTCGACCGTGCCTAAACGAGAGTTAGCACTTTCAGTCGGCGACCGGGCGGTCGACCGCTCTCCTTCTGCGGTCGACCGGGCGGTCGACCACTACGCCCCGTGCATGTTTGTGCACGACGGTTGACCGGACCGGTCGACCGTTCTACTGTTGCTACTGACGGTCGACCGGATACCGGTCGACCGTTTTCCTGCTGTTGCTGCTGATTCCCTCTGCTGCTGATGCTGATTCCTTTGGCGATGACATCATCGACTTCCTCGACTTCCTCTCTCTTCCTATAATTCTCCACCTCGGTGAAAATTTCTCCAAATCTGAGCCGAACTGACATACTAATCATCGACTCGAAAGTGGCTGCACCAGTGTGGTTGCCTATGTACCCTGCCCAAGGGATCAAGCCATCCGTAGTTCATTCAAAAGAACTTCAACAAGCTTATGCTACATGAAGGACGTGGAGCAAAGCCTTACAGTGTGCAAACTTGACTCCTGATACCACCTTGGTAAGCATGTCGGCGGGATTCTCCGATGTATGAATCTTCAGCAGCTCAATATCACCCTCATCAAGAATCTCCCGAACAAATAGAACCTGACATCAATGTGCTTCGTCCGTGCATGATATACCTGGTTCTTGGATAAATAAATAGCACTCATACTGTCACAGTTGATTTTCAGAAGATCCTGATCTACCCTCAAGTCATCAAGTAAGCCTTGAAGCCAAATTGCCTCCTTCATAGCCTCCGTCATGGCCATATACTCGGCCTCTGTAGTAGACAATGCGACGGTAGACTGTAGAATCGAGCGCCAACTCATCGGTGCTTGAGAGAATGTAAAGACATACCCCGTTGTAGACCGGCGCTTGTCAAGGTCACCAGCATAGTCGGAATCAACATATCCGATACAATCCTGCTTCCCTGTGGAGTCCTTCTCAAATACCAGACAACATCAATGGTACCTTTAATGTACCGTAGAATCCACTTCACTGCCTCCCAATGACCCTGTCCCGGATCATGCATAATCTACTGACCATAGAGACAGCTTGTGACAGATCTGGACTCGTACACACCAAAGCATACATAAGACTACCGACTGCGCTAGCATATGGGACGTGAGTCATGTACTCACGTTTTTCAACATTCTTTGGAGACATCATAGCAGATAACTTGAAATGAGGAGCCAGTGGTATACTTACAGACTTCGCATTCTTGCCGATGTTGAACCTCTGAAGTACCTTTTGCAAATACCCCTTCTGTGTCAAGCTCACCCTGCCA
Organism: Agave tequilana; assembly: GCA_038442645.1. Lineage (NCBI taxonomy): Eukaryota > Viridiplantae > Streptophyta > Magnoliopsida > Asparagales > Asparagaceae > Agave > Agave tequilana. The sequence continues at coordinate 80,343 of JAVJIF010017145.1, read as the reverse complement.
ACCCTTCGGTCTCATGTGATTTCCATGCCTAGCACCTTCCTTGCTTCACCAAGATCCTTCATCTCAAACTCAGAAGATAGATCCCTCTTCAGTGCATCAATCGCAGATCTAGACCTTGAAGCAATAAGCATATCATCTACATACAATAGTAACTAGATATACTCCCTGTCGGTAGCTTGTTGTAGTACACACATGGGTCATAGTGGCTATGTGTGTACCTCTTTCCTCTGATGAAGCTGTCGAACCGCTTGTACCACTGTCTAGGAGACTGTTTCAACCCATACAGCGACTTCTTCAGCTTGCACACCATATCTTCTTTCCCTGCAGTCTTGAACCCTGTTGGCTGAGACATGTAGATCTCTTCATCTAGATCGCCATGGAGAAAGGCGGTCTTTACATCGAGTTGATCAAGGTCCAACTCGTACTGTGCCACCAAAGCCAATAAGATGCGAATTGACGAATGCTTTACAACAGGAGAAAATACTCATTGTAGTCAATTCCTTCCCTTTGAGCATAGCCTTTTGCTACCAATCTGGCCTTGTAGCGCACCAAATCTTCTTTGAGAGATCCCTGCTTCTTTGTATACACCCACTTACAGCCTATCGCCTTCTTCCCTTTGGGCAACCTAGTGAGTTCCCAAGTGTCGTTCTTGTAAAGAGACTTCATCTCTTCTTCCATGGCTGCTTTCCACATCTTCGACTCTGAACTGATTTCAGCTTCTCTGAAGGTGGACGGGATAGCATCCTCAATGACCGGAAGTGCATACGCCACGACCATATCTGTAGTGAGCCAACCTGGTTTCCTTGTATTTCTTCTTGGTCTTCCAACTATAGTAGAGTCAGGAACATCACTCATGACCTGTTCTTGACCCTCTTCATCATCAGCATCTACCTCAACTGCTTGATCATTACCTTGTGTCACCCTAGATATGATCCTCACCGATGCTGAACTCTCTAGAGATAGTGGATTAGCATCATTCTCCACCTGCTGCGATACATCTTTGGTCTTGCTAGTCTCCACCTGCTGAGAGACCTTAGGCTTCATCATAGAAGTCTCATCAAATGTGACATCCCTGCTGAGAAGAAATTTCCTGTCCGTTGGATCCCAGATCTTGAACCTTTGATTCCCTTCTTGAAACCGACGAACACGCCCTTCTTTACTCTTGGGTCTAACTTATCATCCTTGACATGATAATAGGCTGGACAACCAAACACCTTAGCAAATCATAATCAGCAGCTGTTTTTCCTAACCAAACCTCGAGAGGAGTTTCCCCCCTATCGCAGACGAAGGCAAACTGTTCACAAAATAGCATGCATATGCCAAAGCCTCATCCCAGAAGTTCTTCGATAAACCGGCATTGGACAACATACACCGGACCTTCTCTAGCAAAGTCCTGTTCATCCTTTCCGCTACCCCGTTCTGTTGCGATGTCTTCCTCACTGTGAAGTGTCTCTCTATGCCCTCATCAAGACATAGCTGAAGGAAAGGATCAGACTTGTATTCTCCCCCATTACCTGAATGGAGGACCTTGATTTTACTTCCCGTGCTTCTCTCCAAGTTCTTCTTCCACTTCACAAATAATTCTAGGACTTCCCTTTGTGTCTCATGGTATATACCCAACAACGCCTAGAATAATCATCAATAAACAATACAAAGTAATGGTTACCTCCAATTGATGCTGTCTTGGTAGGTCCCCAGACGTCAGTGTGAACATAGTCCAGAATCCCTCGATGCAATGTGTTGCTGTACCGAACTTCACCTTGATCTTCTTTCCGATGATACAGTGTTCAGAGAATTCCATCTTGCAGGGTTCCGGTACCTTTCAATACACCTTGTCTTGCAAGAGTTTGCAAAGACTTTTCTCCTGCGTGTCCCAGCCTCATATGTCACAGCCTGCTTGAGTCTTCATCTGAATGAGTAAAAGCCACCATTTGCCCTGTCACAGTACTACCCTTCAAGTAGTATAGATTGTTCCGGCGAACAGCCTTCAGTACCACCATCGAGCCTTTGGTCATCTTAAGGACTCCTTCCTTTATTGACACCGCAAGACCCAATGTCTCCAAAGCTCTAACAGAGATTAGGTTTCTCTTCAGTTGAGGTACATACCTCACTTCCTTCAGTTCTCTAATCATCCCATCAAACATCATGATCTGGATTGTCCCTACACCCTCCATGATACATGGATGATCATCGCCCATAACGACTGAATACCCTCCAGCTTCTCAAAGCTAGAAAACCATTCCCTATTCGGGCACACATGGTATGTAGCACCAGTATCCAAAATTCACTCATTATCTCCTGAGTAGCCAACGATGGGAGTAGTGACAGATAATGAGAAAACCGATGAGTCCGAGTCTGATCCACCTGCTTGTGAAGTACTGCTCTGAGTACTGGCCACCTTTGCAAGATTTGCCTCAGTCTTAGACTCCTTCTTCTTCCCTTTGACCTTTGGACAGTTCACTTTCTAGTGCCCTAATTCTCTGCAGAAGGCACACTGATCTTCTTCAGATCCCTATAACCCGGCCTGGACTTCGATCTCCCTCTATCATCTTTACCCTTCCTATATGAAACCCTGCCTCTTACTGCTAGCGCCTCTGCCGATGAGCTTGCCTGAGAAGGTTGTCTCTCATTTTCCTTATCTCATAATTAGCCAAAGCAGACACTTCATGATAGTCAAGGGTCTGTCTACTATTTATGAAGGTTAAGGTAAACGTCTCATACTCTTCCGCAGGGAGAGAGTTCAAGAGGATTACCGCTTTGTCTTCTTTATCTACCTTGACATCCACATTGACCAAATCCGTAAGAAGCTTCGTGTAGCGATTCAGATGTTCATTTATGGAGCATCCTTTCTTCATCTGAAACCCGTACAGCTTGCTCTTCAGCTGCAGTCTCGACTCAATACTCTTGGTCAGATATTATCTTTCAAGGATCTCCCACAACTGCCTCGCAGATGTTTCGTGTAACACAAGGTATTTGATGTGTGTTAAACACGATCTGATTAGGCCACACGCAGATCGGTTCATCTTCTCCCACTCTTCTTCAGTGGTTGTGCTTCTCTTCTTCTCCAGACGTAGAGTATCCTCGAGGTTAGATGCATTCAGGGCATTCATCACCTCGCACCTCCACATGCCAAAATTGTTAGTGCCATTAAACTTCACCACGTCAATCCTCGGATAAGGATTTATGGTCCTCACTGATGTATTTTCTTCTGCCATCTTTCTAACTGAATCCTCTATGTAATGCGAAAAAAACCAAACGGAGATAGATAAACAACTGTGATAAAGATCAGATTTTTACCTCCTCACGAAATCCTAGATGAGTTTCTGACCAGATCTACTCCTCCAATAATTCCTTGAGCACTTCACGTACTGCTCTGAGATCGACACACGATCCCACGAATAAAACCAACGCTGATCTGAGATCGACACACGATCTCCACCAAATCAACAACTGATGCCCTCTGAATCGCCAGATGATCCCACGACGAACCTGGGATGCTCTGATACCACTTGTTGTGCGCCGAACAACAACCACGTAGAGGAAATCCTAGATCCCAGATGCAAAATAACAGTACCACCAACAGCAAATAACAAACAATCAATGAGAAGAACACAAAACCAGATTAACGAGGTTCGGCCAATTTCGCATTTCGCTTACGTCCTCGGGGCAAGAAAGAGAGAGTTTTTCTATTGATTGGAGAATCAATACAATGTTTTCAGCATTACAATAAAGAGAGTTCTGCCTCTCATATATATACCCCCAAAGAAAACCCTAGGAATCAGTTTCCAAATAGAACTGATTTCCAAATCAGCAGTTTCCCGAAACAGCCCAACTCGTCTGTCGGTCGACCGACCCCAACCAACGGTCGACCGCGCCGGTCGATCGTGCCTAACTGAGAGTTAGGCACTTTCAGTCGGTCGACCGGGCGGTCGACCGCTCTCCTTCTGCGGTCGACCGGGCCGGGTCGACCGGGCCGGTCGACCGCTACGCCCCGTGCATGTTTGTGCACGACGGTCGACCATTCTGTTGCTGCTGCTGACGGTCGACCGGACCGGTCGACTGTACTCCTGCTATTGCTGCTGATTCCCTCTGCTGCTGCTGATTCCTTTGGCGATGATATCGTCGACTTCCTCGACTTCCTCTCTCTTCCTACACAAAGTACAAGCCATGAGTCAGATAAAGAAATCTGTAGGAGTGATGCGAGATGAGGATAGAGCTCCCTTCAAAGATCATTGATTTCAATTCACAAATGACCTAAGGGATACACATTAAATACATAGTCTGACAGGCAGTTTAAAGTTTAAACAGAAGCATTGTAATAAATACAGCAAGCCCAAGTTAGAGATTGGATGGCATTGATATAGGGAGAGAGGAGATAAAGGGGATAGAGGAAGATAGCACAGAGACCGGAAGTCAAAGGGAGTAAGAACGGCGCATGCAACAGGCCAGGGAAAAGCCCGGTCGACCGGTGGACAAGGCCAGTCGATCGCCCGGTCGACCGGTGTGCACGTCATGCACAAGTATGGCCCGGTCGAACGCCCAGTCGACCGACTGAAACTGGCTGCATCTATCCCTGTTTAGTGTGGATTCCTCAGAGAGGTTGTTGCACCAGCACGCGACAAAATGGTATTAGAGCATCTCAGGTTCGTCGTGGGATCGTGTGTTGATTCCAAGGGCATCAGTTGCTATTAGGTGGAGATCGTGTGTCGATCTCGGAGCAGCGTTGGGAACTGTTTGTGGGATCGTGTGTCGATCTTAAAACAGCGTGTGAATTGCTCGAGGAATCAATTCGGAGGAGTAGATTGCTTCGGAAACTCTTCGAGGGTTTCATGTGGAGCTTAAGATCCTATCTTTATCTAGTTTTTTTATCTAACTCTGTTTGCTTTCTCATTGCTTTGAGGAATCAGTTGAGAAAGATGGCTGGAGATGGTATATCTACGGTGAAATTCGTAAATCCACATCCGTTGAAGATTGATGTGGTGAAGTTCGACGGCAAGAACAACTTCGGTATATGAAGGTGTGAGGTGATGGATGCACTGACGGCATCAAACCTCAAAGACATTCTACGGTTAGAGAAGAAGCGCGAATTAACTACTGAAGGAGATTGGGACAAGATGAACTGGACGGCGTGTGGCTTGATCAGGTCTTATTTGACATAAGACATCAAGTATAATGTGTTGCATGAAACATCTGCGAGGCAGCTGTGGGAGATCCTAGAGAAAAAGTATCTAACGAAAAGCGTCGAATCGCGGTTGCATTGAAGAGTAAGCTTTATCGTTTCCAGATGAAGAGATGCTCCATTGACGAACATATGAATGGTTACAAACCTAGTTAATATGAATGTGGAGATCGATGAAGAGGATAAGGCGGTAATTCTAATTAATTCTCTTCCTAGAGAAGAGTATGAGACCTTTACTATTACATTGATCAATGAAAAAAAATCTCTTAACTACAGCGAGGTGTCTGCTGCTCATGTGAATTATGAAGTTAGGAGGCAGGACAGACTGTTTTCTTCTGAGAGTACAATAGCAGAGACATTTGCGGTAAAAGGCAGGACTTCCAACCGGAAGGGCAGAGGCGATCAGGAAAGATCAAAGTCCAGATCAGATTTCAGAGATCTGAAGAGGAACCAGTGCGCCTTATGCAAGGAGATAGGGCACTGAAAAGTTGATTGTCCGAAGGCCAAAGGTAAGAAGAAGGAGCCTATGACTGAGATAAATCTTGCACAGGTGGGTAGTACTCATGCCAGTACTTCACAGGCGGATAGATCGGATTCAAACTCATCGGTATTCTCTTTTTCTGTTACTACTCCTACTGTTGGTTACTCAGATAATGCTGAGTGGATCTTAGATACATGAGGTACCTATCATGTGTGCCCTAACAGTGACTAGTTTTCTACCTTTGAGAAGTTAGATGGATGTTCTATTGTTATGGGTGATGATCATCCATGTAATATAGAAGGGATGAATACATCAAGATGGATAACGGGATAGTACGAGAATTGAATGAGGTGAGGTATGTACCTCAAATTAAAAGGAATCTTATCTCTGTTGGTGCTTTGAAAATGTTAGGTCTTGTGGTATCTATACGAGATGGTGTTCTTAAGATGACCAAAGGCTCAATGGTGGTTATGAAGGGCGTCAGCCAGAGAAATCTCTACTACTTGAAGGGTAGTACAGTTAAAGGTCAGGTGGAGACTTCTATTTCTTAAGATAATGTTTGCATACAGGTCTGGCAGATGAAGATCGGACACGGAGGTAAAAAGTCTTTGCAAGCTCCAGCAAAGAAAGGATCATTGGAAGGTGCTACTACCTGCAACTTGGAATTGGGTGAACACGGCGTTCTGGATAAGAAGAAGGTGAAATTCAGCACCAGTACTCACCACTCTGAAGATCTTCTTGATTGTGTTCACGTAAGTGTTTAGGGACCTGCTAAGACTGCATTGCTTGGAGGTCAAAGGTACTTTATCTTTATTGATAATTGATTTAGGCATTGTTGGTGAAAAACACCTAGAGGGGGGGGGGGTGAATAGGTGTAAGTGCTAATCTAGGACTAATTGCAAAACTATGTGCGCTAAATGCGGAAGCTAATGCAAATCTTGCAACATACTTAATACAATCAACAAGTGTAGCCGAATTCCCTTGCGAGGCTCTGGACTAACTCCTCTTGATTCCCCTAGATATGGGTTGAGGCGCTATGTGAAGCTCTTGTTGATTAGGTACAAGTGAGGCACACACACAATCAAGCCAAGCATATAAGAATGAATAGCAATATGAAATAATGCAAGGCAATATGAAATATGCTCAACACAAGCAAGTATGATATGATATGAAGTATGATGCTTTGCACAAATGTAAAGAGAGTAGAGTTGAGAGAAATTGGGTCAAACGCTAACACAAAGATTTGTTTCGAGGTTCGAGTACCCAACTCTACATCCCGCCTACACCACCGTGTAGGATTTCCAATCACTATAGGAGTACCGAACTCCTCTCTCAACCTTACAAAGCCACCGAGGCTATACAACCACAATCCACCTCTACCGAAGAGGGATAAGGCCCGTAGCCAAAACAAACACAATCACCTCTACCGAAGAGGGATCTAAGCTCAATACCACTCCGATCAACCTCTACCAAAGAGGGATACAACAAAAGCAAGGAGGGTTTACAACTTAGAGGCTTAACCTCAAACACTTCTCTTTTTCTCTCTTTTCCACAAAACAAAGATCCTAATAGATTAGGATAGTATGATAGCTCAAGTGTGGAAACTAAGTGTTTTTGGAAACAAGCAACAAAGAAAAACTACTTGGGAAATCTCTTGTAAAAGATAGAAAATGCAAGATCAAATCAAAATCCCAAACCCTAGTTTTCTTTGATTTTTCAAAAACCCAAAACAATAAAGATGAGAAGTTTTAAAGCCCAAAAACTCTTTTTAAAACTCTTTTAAACACTTCAGAAAACTGAAATTTTTTTCTCTTCAAAAACTTGGCAAAAATCCCAAAAGAGATGGGGTTTATATAGGCCAAAACAGAAACTAGCCGTTAGGCTGACGTGTCAGCCTGACAGGCCTGGCGGTCGACCGCCCGGTCGACCGTCAAACGGTCAAAAATATGACCGTTGACAGCTGCCGGTCGACCTGGCGGTCGACCCAAACAAACAGAGACCAATCTGGTCACAGTCGGTCGACCGCACGGTCGACCGTCTGCAGAAACAGCCGACGTGCACGGTTTTGTGCACGTCCGGTCGACGGGCCGGTCGACTGGCGCTTGTCCCGGTCGACCGTCCGTGTCGACCGGCCCAGCCTGGCAGGCAGCAAAATGGGTCAGATTGGAACACATTTTTTGAGCTGAAAACGTTCGAATTTGGGAATAAGTATATAGGATAAAGTTGTAGATATTGAAGTCTTCTTTCTAATACAACTTAAATCAAATCAATATCAATTTAGAGGAGAAAGTTATCAACAAAACACTGACAGGTATCAAAACAGAAACTGTAACCTGTTTTCAGAACAAGGACAGATTTCAACCAAATATTTGATAACTTTAAAATTAGAATCTGAAAAAGGTTATTAAATAAGAAATTTAGATCTGAAAGTTATCTTTAAAATGCAAGTTAAATCATGTTATTTGAATATAAAAATAAAAAGTTATGATAATAACTATAGAAGGGTGTCAAGCAGATCAGAAGAACTAAAACTGGTTTAAATCCAAAAACCCGATATATGTACTTGAAATCCAAAACCGATTCAATCAAAAACCAAACATATTGAATTTATGTGTGTGTATTGTGAACTTGAGCATATCAACTATACTAAACTTTACAAATGGATCTAAAACTCACAATCTAAACTAGGATACCTAAGTCTTTTCTTGATGATTTCCATCCTCAAGTAGACTTGCTCCCAAACGCGTGATCCACCGAGTGCAAAGGAAAGATCGTGAAGCTTGAGCACCGGAATCACCATGATAAGCTTCTAAACTCCTCTTGTTGAAGCTATCACCAAACTAATATCTTGCTAATGATCTGAAACTTAAAATCACAAGATTATTAGTAAACATAACTACATGAGTTGATCATCATCAAAACTAGAGTGGAGGGCCTTTGGGCCAACAATCTCCCCTTTTTGATGATGACAAAACTCATGGAGTTATATATGCATGGATTAAAGATAAGCTTCAAAGAAGCTCCCCCTTAACTCATGCATAAACAAATAAACATTAAATATGCAATGAATGACAATGCATATAAACAAGGTGCTCTAGATATCAATGAAATATTCAAAATAAAATATGTTTCTAGATACCAATTCAAAATAAAACAAGACATGTAAACATGCTCTAAATACCAATTAAGCTAATTAAACTAGATATCAATTAACATCATATATGCAAACACAACAAATACTCCCCCTTAAGCAAGGAAGACATGCATAACAAATACTTCTCCCCCTTAGATAAGGAAGACATGCATATATAAAACACAAAACACAAATACTTCTCCCCCTTTTTGTCAATCATCAACAAAGGGGTATAAAACATAAAACAAATTTTTTTTTTCGTCCCCTTTTTGTCAAAAACAAAAAGATCAAGAAGGGGTAATCAAAATAAATGTGATACCAATTTAAGATATGACAATAGAGTGCATATTGATACCAATTGAAATAAAACATATAAGCAATGTAAATCAAAAGTATATATTTTTCTTAAACAAAATTTTGAGATACCAATTAAAACACTCAACATAAACATCTTGATATCATTAAGAGAAATATGTTCTTTTAAGCATATGATACCAATTTGAAACGATATTTTAACATAAAGTAAGGGAGTGGGAATCAAATACCAATTGAAGGACAAAATCAAGTTTTCTCCCCCTTTATGAAATACCAACTAAACATATGCATAAGCTTATTAAAATACCAATTGAAAACAAATCAAACATTAGAAATTTTTCAAGCTTAGCATAAAGATATATATGTATGAAAGTTATATACCAATTGACATTGATATTCTTGAAAGAGTAAGCATACATATACAAAACATATATGAGTATACAAAAAGATCAAAAATTGATACCAATTGAAAGAATAGGGTCAAGTGTATATCTCATATTATAACGAAGAATATGAACTAGTTAAAATGAAAAGTTTTGTTAACTAGTACGAAATCCTTCAAGCAAGGAATAAATACAAATCATTTTTCATAAAAATGAAATCCACATGATAATCAACACTCTAATCCAATTAAGCATAAAAATGTCTCATGAAAACAAAACATGAGCAAATATAAATGTGAGTGTACAAGTCAAGTATGAATATCACAATCATGAAAATTTGTTCAATTAAGTTCAATTATTCCTTTAAACAAGAAAACTAAAAATTAATATTATTTAATCTTCAAGGCATATGTATGTCTAATACAAACCAAAGTATACATACATATCCAAGATACAAACGAGTCCACAAGGATATATGCATGAAGGCACGTGGCTCAAAAAGGATATTCATGTATATCTAATAGTTTGGACAAGGTAAACATATACATGAAGTTTAAATACCAATTCAAAGAAAACATGAAAAGCATGAAAAGTATGAAAATTTAGCTTTTCATTAAAACAATTTGATACCAATTCTTTTCAAGGTATATGTATGATTTGTCAACACAAGAAGTATACATACATATCCCTTAAACACACTTTGAGTCCATAATAGATATTTGCATGAAAGGCAAATGACTCAAGGGGTATACATGTATATCTTCAAGTTTGGCAAAATACACATATACATGAAATGAAAACTCATAATCATAAAAATAAATACCAAAAATGGAATACAAGTTTAAAATGTATGAATCATCAAAACTAGACTATACTAGCACATCTAATGGGAACAAACAAGCATTCAATTCCAAACATATATAGATTTATTTGTAGCCCATCATATGTACAAATATAAATCCTAGTCTTAATGAAAACTAACATCTAAACATATATTCAAAACATGAAGTATCAAAACAAACACGAATATTATTTTGCTATATAAAACAAGCAAAGATTCATCAAAAATTCTTTTATCAAACTTCTAGGTATATGTATGATTCATCCAAATTTAACAATATACATACATATCCCAACCGTAAACGAGTCTATTAAAAGTATTTGCATGAAGGCAAAAGACTCATGGGTATACATGTATATTTATTAGGTTTGAATTCAAAATACATATACATGAAGTAAAAACATGAAAATAGGCATAGCAAGTATAAATGAAGGAATCATCAAAACTAGCTTATACTTGTGCATGTAGTGAATACAAATGAGCATGAAGTTCAATCATATATAAATTGATTTGTTCTCACTATGTGTACATGTATACATGCATGTTTTGATAAAATCTACATCTAAACTAGTTTATACCACATAAAACATAAAACAAAAAAATCATCATGAGAAAACTAAAACATGATTACTATGTAAATTCACATGTATTAGATTCATGATGTACATTATAGCTAAACAAAAGGTGAAAACACTAAATATGGGTTCATATAAGCAAGTGTGTCTCAAATACTATACATGTATGTCAAGGATCTAATAAACATGGCATGTACATACTAATCCATAGACAATGAAAACATGCTATAAAACAAATGATTATGAAAGCATGTAAACTATAATAAGGAGTTAGGAATTGTTACCGAAACCTAGAAGGCAACTCTCCTTGTCTCCAAAACATGGTGGTCCTCTCCACCAAAACTTCCCTTGAAAGTGATGCATCCAAATGATTTCCTTTAAGCTTGGAACGCATCCACTCCAAGGTACGGCCACTCTCACGTCATGTGAGAGCCCACACCTACATCAAATAAAGGAGGGGTAGTCTTTAGTACCCATACTCTTTTGGGTCCATGGGGGTTAGTCCCTTCTCTAACCCAAACAAACTTCTTTGCTAAATTATCAATATTTAATCTATCAAAAAAAATTTAGCAAGGTGGCCCCTACGTCCACAATGTGTACAAGTGTACACATGAGCATACGTGTGATGGTGTCCGTGAGGAGCATGTGTATGCCGTGGAGGGTGTGCATGAAAAGATGGAACTTGTTTCTTGCGAAACAAAGTTCCAAACGTGTATGCCCTTCTACACATTGGCTCAAAGTGGAGCCCAAACAATCTACACTCTTCTTAAGCAAACAAATATCATCATTAATTCTAGAAGAAGAGGTACATGCATTAGGTGATGGAACTACCCTAGCATGGCAAACATGTGCATCTATCTTATTTGTAAAACATCCTTTTTCTTCAAACATGCATCTAAATCATTAGAAATAGAAATAATTTTATTTTTCAAAGCAACATTCTCTTTTAAAACAAATTAATTTTTGAAGACAAGTTTTCATTTTTCTTCAAAAGTGTATCACAATCATTTTTAGATTTTAAAAATTCATTTTCTTTTAGTGCAAGTTCAAATTTAGATCTCAATGAATCCCTTTCATTATAGACCTCAACCTTTTCTTGCAAAACATTATCAAGTTTAGAATGCAAACTCTTATTTTCATTTTCAATTTCTAGACTTTTCTTTTTCAAAATCTTATATTTTTCAATCAATTTTTCACATACAATAGATAGTTCTTCATTTAAAGCATAGGCATCAAAATCATAACATGAAGAACTAGCATCATCACTATCTAAGTGGGATTCCGAATGTACCTCAAGGGAGTCATTCCCTTGGACCATGAAGCATTGTGAATCGGATTCGCCACTAGTCTCCTCCTCTTGTTGAATAGGCATTTGAAGCTCGGAGGTGGTGGTTGTTGATAATAGATTCCACACTGCAAAAGCGGAATCAATGTTAGAAACACACATAAGATAATCTTTAGGTAATGTGCTTCTAATAGCCTCTAGGGCTTGTGCATTGGCCCCTATATGATCACCATTACCAAGGTAGCATTTCTTGGTAGCAGCAAGAAAGACATGTAAACCTAGGGTCTTCAAATACATGGACATCCTATACTTCCAAACAACAATGTTGGAAGGGTCAAAGTTAGGTGGGGTCATGAAGTCCATGGTATAAACTATATGTGTGCAAACAAGCAAACAAATGCAAACAAGATTAGCAAGCAAAGGATCTCACTCCTAGGATGTTAAGCCTAAGTATCAGGAGCACTAGCTCTGATACCAATTGAAAAACACCTAGAGGGGGGTGAATAGGTGTAAGTGCTAATTTAGGACTAATTGCAAAACTATGTGCGCTAAATGCGGAAGCTAATGCAAATCTTGCAACACACTTAATACAATCAACAAGTGTAGCCGAATTCTCCTTGCGAGGCTCTGGACTAACTCCTCTTGATTCCCCTAGATATGGGTTGAGGCGCTATGTGAAGCTCTTGTTGATTAGTACAAGTGAGGCACACACACAATCAAGCCAAGCATATAAGAATGAATAGCAATATGAAATAATGCAAGGCAATATGAAATATGCTCAACACAAGCAAGTATGATATGATATGAAGTATGATGCTTTGCACAAATGTAAAGAGAGTAGAGTTGAGAGAAATTGGGTCAAACGCTAACACAAAGATTTGTTTCGAGGTTCGAGTACCCAACTCTACATCCCCGCCTACACCACCGTGTAGGATTTCCAATCCACTATAGGAGTACCGAACTCCTCTCTCAACCTTACAAAGCCACCGAGGCTATACAACCACAATCCACCTCTACCGAAGAGGGATAAGGCCCGTAGCCAAAACAAACACAATCACCTCTACCGAAGAGGGATCTAAGCTCAATACCACTCCGATCAACCTCTACCAAAGAGGGATACAACAAAAGCAAGGAGGGTTTACAACTTAGAGGCTTAACCTCAAACACTTCTCTTTTTCTCTCTTTTCCACAAAACAAAGATCCTAATAGATTAGGATAGTATGATAGCTCAAGTGTGGAAACTAGTGTTTTTGGAAACAAGCAACAAAGAAAAACTACTTGGGAAATCTCTTGTAAAAGATAGAAAATGCAAGATCAAATCAAAATCCCAAACCCTAGTTTTCTTTGATTTTCCAAAAACCAAAACAATAAAGATGAGAAGTTTTAAAGCCCAAAAACTCTTTTAAAACTCTTTTAAACACTTCAGAAAACTGGAATTTTTTCTCTTCAAAAACTTGGCAAAAATCCCAAAAGAGATGGGGTTTATATAGGCCAAAACTGAAACTAGCCGTTAGGCTGACGTGTCAGCCTGACAGGCCTGGCGGTCGACCGCCCGGTCGACCGTCAAACGGTCAAAAATATGACCGTTGACAGCTGCCGATCGACCTGGCCGTCGACCCAAACAAACAGAGACCAATCTGGTCACAGTCGGTCGACCGCACGGTCGGCCGTCTACAGAAACAGCCGACGTGCACGGTTTGTGCACGTCGGTCGACCGGCCGGGTCGACTGGCCGCTTGTCCCGGTCGACCGTCCGTGTCGACCGGCCCAGCCTGGCAGGCAGCAAAATGGGACAGATTGGAACACATTTTTCGAGCTGAAAACGTTCGAATTTGGGAATATGTATATAGGATAAAGTTTTAGATATTGAAGTCTTCTTTCTAATGCAACTTAAATCAAATCAATATCAATTTAGATGAGAAAGTTATCAACAAAACACTGACAGGTATCAAAACAGAAACTGTAACCTGTTTTCAGAACAAGGACAGATTTCAACCAAATATTTGATAACTTTAAAATTAGAATCTGAAAAAGGTTATTAAATAAGAAATTTATATCTGAAAGTTATCTTTAAAATGCAAGTTAAATCATGTTATTTGAATATAAAAATAAAAAGTTATGATAATAACTATAGAAGGGTGTCAAGCAGATCAGAAGAACTAAAACTGGTTTAAATCCAAAAACCCAATATATGTACTTGAAATCCAAAAACCGATTCAATCAAAAACCAAACATATTGAATTTATATGTGTGTATTGTGAACTTGAGCATATCAACTATACTAAACTTTACAAATGGATCTAAAACTCACAATCTAAACTAGGATACCTAAGTCTTTCTTGATGATCTCCATCCTCAAGTAGACTTGCTCCCAAACGCGTGATCCACCAAGTGCAAAGGAAAGATCGTGAAGCTTGAGCACCGGAATCACCATGATAAGCTTCTAAACTCCTCTTGTTGAAGCTATCACCAAACTAATATCTTGCTAATGATCTGAAACTTAAAATCACAAGATTATTAGTAAACATAACTACATGAGTTGATCATCATCAAAACTAGAGTGGAGGGCCTTTGGGCCAACAGTTGGATATATCTCATGAGACAAAGGTGTGAAGCTCTAAATATGTTGGTGAAGTGGAAGGATATGATGGAGAAGCAGACTGGTAGGAAGATCAAGGAGCAGCAAGTTGCTAATATTGAAAGATACATGAACCAATTCGTACAATTTTCAGAACACTGGTATTGGTACTCACTTCGCAGATGGAAGACATAGGTTGGCTAAGAAGATAAACCGTTCCTTGCTGAAGAAGGCTCGGTGGTTGTTATCTAATGCACGATTAGACAAATCATTTTGGGCTGAGGCGATTGTGTATGCTAGCCATCTCATAAATGGTGTGTCATCGACTGTGATAGGAGGTAAAACTCTACTAGAAGTTTGGTCTGGGAAAGCTACTTAAGGTCATGGGTTGCTGCGGAAATTTGGAAGTCCGGCCTCCTTTAGTGCCAAAGATGACAAAGTGAATACGCGAGTAAAGAAGTTTGTGTTTTTGGGTGCAAAGAGAAATATGAAAGGCTATAGGTTATGGGACCCCGAAAATAAGAAGATCGTGAAGAGTCAGCATGTCACATTTGATGAGACTTCAGGGTTGAAGTTTATCGTCTCTCAGTAGATGGAGAGGACGAAGACCAAGGAAGTATCGTAGCGGGTGGAGGTTGATGCTACTCTACCATCTCCGGTTGGTTCAGTATCAGTGAGGACTTGGCCGAATGTGACAGCGGGTGGAGATCATGTAGCCAGTTTTGATGCTGAATAGGTTGAAGATATTAATGAGAATGTCGAATTATTTGCAGCCATTAGAACCAAGATAAAACCACGAAAGTGGGTAAAGAAGCAAGCTTGTGATCGCGACAAGCTCAAGTTCAAGGCCGTTGTTCTCCATGATGGTAGTGAGGAGGTTCATATGACTCAGCCAGGTCGGTTCGCTACTGAAGATTCAGTCACAAGTGATTGAGCTTAATGGAGCTCATTTCAATGAGCTATGATTGGCTTGATCCCTTAGGCAAGGTACGTAGGTAGCCATAAAGGGGCAGCTATTTGGTGATGTAACCTGTATGAAGCTATTTGGGTTCTCGAGAGGCTGATTGGGACTTCACATAGAGGTGAAGAGATGGAATTCACATAGAGGTGAAGCATTGTGATCTCGATGAACAGTTAATCTTCTGGTGAGAAGATGGTTAAGGTTGAATAAGGGGGTGTGCATCCAGTTTGTTGAAGCCGATGATGGTGTTTTGATGTGCTCTACTCAGATTTAGTTTGACCGTCTCGAAGATATGTGGACTGGAGAGAGCCAGTCAGTTGGAGAGCCAGTGTTGGCTCATAATGGGTTCTTCTTGAGGTCATTTGGAATAGAGTTCCATGAAGTTGCTGAGTGGGAGACACGTTCATTGGTCGGCTCATATGATATTTCTCTTCAGGTGAAGTATTGGGAACACATGTATGATGTATTTCTGTTGGATAGCTGAGCTGAAGTAGGAAGTTTACAATTGATATTGGAGTTTGGTGAAAGTTGCAGGTGTCAACGACAAGCTTAATTTGGACCTGGTGAGATCTGTGAAAATCAATTGTACGTGTGCTGGTGATTCTTTTGAAGGAACAAGTTTCATCTGTTGGCCAAGTCGAGATCGTGTGTCGATTTCGCTGAGATCGTAGGTGAATTTCGTTCGGAGCGCTCAAGCCAAGATCGTGTGTCGATTTCGCCGAGATCGCGTGTCAATTTCGCCGAGATCGTGTGTTAGAGATCATGTGTCGATTTTGCCAGGTGCTCGTTGGAGTTCGGCTCAGATTTGAAAAATCTTCACCGAGGTGGAGAATTGTAGGGAGAGAGAAGATAAAGGAGATAGAGGAAGATAGCACAGAGACCAGAAGTCAAAGAGAGTAAGAACGACGCATGCAGCAGGGCATGGCAGAGCCCAATCGACCGGTGGACAAGGCCGGTCGACCGCCCAGTCGACCCGTGTGCACAACATGCACAGGTATGGTTCGGTCGACCGCCCGGTCGACCGTGGCAAAGGAGCGGTCGACCGTCCGATCGACTGACTAAAAGTGACTCTCTGTTGGTGCCGGTCAACCAGGCCGGTCGACCGAGCACAAGGGTCGGGCGACCGACCGGTCGACCGGCTGGTCGACCGACAGAAGCGTTTTGACTCCGTTCTGAATTCGGACTCCTTTTCTGTTTTGCAGTCGAATCCAATCAGGGTTTCCTAAAACCTTGGGACTCTATGGCTATAATAAGGGATAGAGCCCTCATATATTGTATCCTCGAGAATCCCTGAAATCCCAAGAAAATATCCCTCTTGTATTGGTTTGTATTGATTGTTGAATCAATAAAATCTCTCTCCCCCTTACCCCGAGGACGTAGGTAAATTGCCGAACCTTGTTAAATACTGTGATGATTTGCTTTCTCTATTATTTCTCTGTTCTTATCGTATTGGGTACGTCTCCGGCTGCATCTGTCTCCAGTTGACGGATTCCTCATAGGTTATTGCACCGATGCACCAACAATTGAATTAGTTGCAGCAAGCAGGAACCAGACTGTTTCACTTTTATCATTAGATTCTGCAAAAAAAAGAGTATATCAGTCCTGGCTCTCCCAGGGTCGGCTCAACCTCTACGCGAACGAGGCAGTCGCCTAGAGCCCCCACATATAGTGGGGCCCCAAAAATAAATTAGCTATATTAATATTAAATGGATTTACCATATTTATGAAATGTTGATATATCTGAGTGGTTAAGGAGACACTGGAAATATGTTGGGCCCACCTGCGCAGGTTTTATCCATGCTGTCAACAAAGGTCTTTTTTTATAATTATTTTATTTCAATATTTAAGATTTTCACCTTCTGTTTTATAAATTGCTCAACATTTTCATCCTTTTTAAAACAAAAATTAGTAAATATTTTACTCTCTATTGATTCCAATGTAATTATAGAATACATTTTTTCCAGTAAAGTAAATTATCTTGTAAACTAGTTCTTCCACTTCCCCTAACTAATTAATTATAATTACAGCCTCTTCCACTTTTCCTCAAAACTTTCTCTCTCTAATTATAATTAGAATCTCCCCGTCACCCCATAAATCACCCACAACCCCGATCTCGGTCACAACTAATCCAGGGTATTAACCCATCATGAACTGTATCTTTTTTATGTATGAATTTTGTTTTTGTTTTTGTTTTTGATTTTTTCTTTTAAATTCTGGGAAGTCTTTGAACTTTTGAAGGTCCTTATTTTCTAATTAAGCTTTAAATTGTCTTTCTATAATGTCAAAGAAGGGCTATGTTTCACTTTTTCACTACTATTAATAAACTTAAAGAAATGTAAACAGTTGTTGTCCTTGATTGAGTGTTTTAAACTGAGGCTATCTTTTAAATTTTTACTTTTATTCAGATATTCTGAGAATCTTTTTTGAATTTTAACTTTTATTTCAGATCTTCTGTGAAAATTCTGTGACTAGTGGAGTAGTAGTTAAATTGAAATTTGTGGATTCTATTAACGATGAACAAGTATTTGATTAGTTCAAGCAATAATCGGCTGCCAACATGAATTTAAACATCATATACCAAATTGTATTTCCTCATTTAGTAGTTTAATGAAGTGTTTAGTTTTTTTATCATCTGATTCGTTGTGGCCCTTGTAGGAATAACTATATATGTTTATGTAATATTTTCTTTTTCTCCATTTCTACTTCCTACAATTTTGATTTGTTAATGCAGGGGTGGCTCAAAAAAGCTAGGAGAAATATTTTTTAATAAAATATTGATTAAATAAAATATTAACTAATATTAATTATTTTTTAAAATATATTTTAAAAGGGCCTCATTTGAAATATTCGCCTAAGGCCTTCCTAGAAATTGAGCCACCCCTGGGCTCTCCTTGCCACTTGCCCTAATGCTAGCTTTCAACACTGTATGCACCCACACCTTTGGGCTTGGCCCATGTCCAACCTGATCCCTGCACATGTATTTATTACCAAA
The DNA here is from genome assembly GCA_038442645.1 of Agave tequilana. Lineage (NCBI taxonomy): Eukaryota > Viridiplantae > Streptophyta > Magnoliopsida > Asparagales > Asparagaceae > Agave > Agave tequilana. Next base: position 61,621 of record JAVJIF010017145.1, on the reverse strand, counting down.
CTGAATAAAAAGGGATTTGTGTATTACACTTTAATAATTATATTGAAGGGCCCACGAAGACTCTACGACTCCACTCCAGGCGTCCATCATTAATTACTCAAATTAAATCCTCTAATTGATAATTATGGAGATTGAACTTAGAGCCTCCTCTTTGGGAGAGATGAGTGTTAAGGAGTGTCACTAGCAGGCTAATTAGCTGACTATGAGGTTTTAGGGTTATATATTTTATGTATTGGGTGCTGACATATTCAGCTAAGATATTGCATGTCTTAACTTTTTGTGGGGTAAAATGCACAATAACACTCTTTAAGTTTGGGAGTACTTTCAAATATATACCCTATAGTTTGTGCCGGTACAACTTACTATTTATCTCTCACTTTCACTAATGATATTTGCCACCATTAGTGAAATGCACAATAACACTCTAAGTTTGGGAGTACTTTCAAATATATACCCTATAGTTTGTGTCGGTACAACTTACTATTTTCTCTCTCACTTACACTAATGGTGTTAAGGAGTGTTACTAGTAGACTAACTAGCCGACTATGAGGTTTTAGGGCTATATACTTTATGTATCGGGTGCCGACATATCCAGCTAAGATATTGCATGTCTTAACTTTTTGTGGGGTAAAATGCACAATAACACTCTAAAGTTTAGGGGTACTTTCATATATAAACCCTATAGTTTTGTGTCAGTACAGCTTACTATTTTCTCTCTCACTTACACTAATGGTGTTAAGGAGTGTTACTAGTAGACTAACTAGCCGACTATGAGGTTTTAGGGCTATATGTTAGACTTATTAGTTTTAAAGTCTAATTTATTTTGGGCCTAATCAAGTCAATTGGATGTTTGCACCCGCCCACTTAACCTATGTTGTTTGACCCAATAAAGAATTGATCAAACCTAAATGGTTTGGGTCTAGACACGTTTTCAATTACACTTAGCCATGAGTGTATTTAAATTAGAATGTGGGACTCATCACACGTGTGGAACTCGTGTTATAAATCAAGGGCCTAGATCTATGATGAGTTGAACTAGGGTTTCTTGATGCTATATATACCATGAGTAGGGTTCCCTCTCCACCACCAACAACAACAATAACCATCTCTCTCTTGGAGGCCTCTCATCTCCTCTAAGAATAAATAAGAGAACTTGGTGGCTGGAGAGAAGAATCCTCTCCCTCAACCGGCGTCCTCGAGATCGTGCAACCTTCGGCATCCTCTTCGTGATGGAATCAGGTATGCCTAAAACCCTCCTTCCCTTCGATGATATAAAGAGGCTTACAGTATATGTAGATCTTATATGGAATAAATTTAGATCTAACAATTGGTATCAGAGCCTCCTCTTTATCAGATCATCGGGATATAAAGTAATAACCTTTTGATCTCGTTTTATGAAAATTATGAATCTCTTTATTTAATTCAATAAAGATTATTTTTGTGTCTCAAGTAATTGAATTAAATTGGAGATGATTAAATTAAATTCATGTATATATTTTTTTATGGTTTAAATCTGTGTGTTATTATTATTTTTTTATTCTTAAAAAAAAAATCCGTGGCCTGTCTGCATGCAGGCGCTTGCAGGCGCCTGCATGCAATGAAAATCAAAAAAAAAAAAAAAAAATTTGTGGCTGGCCGCATGCATGCAGGGAAGCCCCTGCATGCATGTAGGGAAGCCCTTAAAGTATATTAAAAAAAAAATGGAGGGATACATGCTGCATGCTCTCTGCAGAGCATGCGTGTGCTGCTTGAGCATGCATGCTTATGCCTGCATGCGCGGCTCTACGGGTGGGCAACAGCCGCCGGCCACCATGGGCCGGCAGCTACAAGAGCAAGCTGTAAAATAATAATAATAATAAATTTGGTTAATTATTTAGGGTTTCCTTAATTTGGGATTATGAGATTAATTAGGATTAAAAAAAAATTTAGAGATTGAATTTTACTCTAATAAGGAAACTTACTCCTAATTAATCTCATATTAATTTTTAATTGGGATTGTTGAGATTGATTTGGGTATTATGATTGAGATATAATTCTAGTCTATTAAGGATATTTTGGGATAGAATTCTACTCAAATAAAGAAACCTAATCCCAATCAATCTCACATAAAGCTAATTGAGTTTTATCCAGTTTATTTAAACCCGACCCAATAAGAAAGGAAACTAATAACTTAACCATTGCAGGTCGGGTCTGATTCAGACCCGATAAGCACTGCAAACCCGTTTTGCCAATAGAAACTTCAATTAGCCGTTACGGGCTCATACGACCTCTGTTTTGGGCATGTAAATAGCCGTTTTGAAGCTCTTGACGAGCACTACAGTATTACAGGAACTATACATGATAAAATAGTAGTTAATTGACATAAAGAAGGCATTGAAGTGTTTGTTTATCATGCTTATGTGTACCCTTACATGCTTCCGCTTTATCATCAATATTTTATTGCTTATATTGTCTTGCATGATGAATATTGGTGTTTATTACAGTTAATAACACACAGATAAAGATATATACATGTTCAAGGTAAAGAATTTATAAAAGAGCTTATTTAATTGCGTATGTAGTTCATGCGGACAATAGCCGGCCCAAAGGAAGACTATTGTTTGGCCGAATTATGTACGGCGTCGGATACTTGATGTGGGTAATGCAAGTAGGAGAACCTTGATGTGTGGTAATCAGCCCAAAGGAAGGTTGTCACACTATTGGCCCATATTGCATTACCCTCATCAACTAGTCCGATGGCGGAATAAGAATATAGATGCATAAATTTGTGTGGCCCATACGTGTGGCAATCGGCCCAAAGGAAGGTTGTCATTATGGCCGGGTCATTACATATATTATATGGCCAATATAGGTTACTTAAACTTTAGGACCAATCCTATAAAGTGACAGTCGGCCCAAAGGAAGGCTGTTCTCTTACATAGGACCAAGACTTTAGGATATCTATATTGGGCCAGTACAGTGTTGGCATATAGAGACACAACTTGTTCTGAAAGTTTAACGGCAGCTCTATCGGTTAAACTGGTTGCATTTTCTGAAATTCATTTTTTATGGCTATTACAGTAGAATTTTATTAAATGCAATGTTTATGTTAAACTGATGAGAAATTGTATACTTATGTAGTATAAATTGAAAGGCACAAACTTTAAGAAGTGGTAAGACCACGTAAATGATCGTTCTTGAATTCATGCACCTAGAGTACACCTTAAAGATTGATGGATCTCTACTATCACTAATAAAAGTTCAATAAATAAAAGGTAAATTATGGTAAGTGGGAGAGATCTTACAAGATAAGTCTAATGGTCATAAAGTACACTATTCCTATAACTATTAGAAGTGCTATGCCCGATAATGTCAGTGCTCACTTAGCATCCAGGGTAAACTTCTAATAAGAAAAGGAAAAGTGAAACTAAAGGGAGGAACATAAACACCACTACAGTGGCTGATCCTAAGTGGCAAAAAGTGCAGAAAAAAGTAGCCTAAGGTCATTGCATACTTTTTTCTGTAAGAAAGTAAGCCACCTCAAGTAGGAATGCATAAAGTATCAGAAATGGCTATCTAGCGGGTATATCTCATATTTATGTTTATTCTGAGATTAATTTAGCTTTAATGTCACTTTATAAATTATGAATAGATAATTCACATAAGCGATTCAATGCGGAACTTCCAAACCCAAAGGAGGCCCAGCCCAGCTGAGCGATACGTATACATGGGTGATGAAAATAAAGTTGCAATTAAAGTTTTTGGAGTTTATAGGCTTAAATTAGATTCTGGTTTTTTGTTTTAGATTTGGATGAGACTTTATATGTACCGTCCTTTTAGGCGGAATCATATTTCTATTTCATTTGTTAGACAGATCTAGTTTTACTGTCACTCTTGATAATGAAATGCTTAGTCTACTTTTCAAATCTAAAGTTGTTAGTACTAGAATTATGATTGATGGCTATATAAATTGAAAATTCATGCTTTATATACTGAATCTCTATATGTGAATAGCATAGGCACTAAGCGAAAATTAATTAAAGAAACATTAGAAGGTTTGGTACTAGACGAAGTTCAGGTGTCTTAATTTGGTGTATACAGACATTTGTGGTCCATTCCCTACATCTTCTTGGAATGGTCATGAATATTTCACCACTTTTACAGACAATTACTCTCGTTATAGGTACCTACACTTGTTCCATGAGAAATCCCAATCATTGGACATATTTAAAGCCGTTAGATCTGATCATGGTGGTGAGTACTATGATAGATATGACGAATCAGGTAAATGTCCAGAACCATTTGTCAATTTCTGAAAGAGTGGTATTATCGCTTAGTACACCATATCAGGGACACCTCGTCAAAATGGTATTGCTGAGAGATAAAATCACACATTAAAGGATATGGTTGGGAGTATGATAGCTCACACTACTCTACCAAAGTCATTATATAGTGAAGCCTTAAAGATGGTTGTCACCTCCTTAATAGAATACCTTGCAAAATAGTAACTAAAATCCCGTATGAGTTACGGACTGGGAAATCTCTCAGTATTAGGCATCTATATGTTTGGGGTTGTCCAGCGAAAGCTCGGTCATATATACCATATGAGAAGAAGTTGGACTCAAGGACAGTTAGCTGTTTATGAGTAGGGTATTCTGAGAGGTATAAAGGCTTTAAGTTTTATTGTCCCTCCACTAAGAAAATAAAGACGGAAAATAAAGATGGATTGCTAATTTTTTTGAGAATATTCAGAACAGTGGGAGTCAATTACATAAAGATTTCATATTTAAGAAAGAACATACTGTTATACCCATAACAATTGTTTCAAATGATAAAGTAGTTGTTCCACTTCAAGATGAAAATATAGTTGCATCCTTACAAGATACATATATAGTTCATCCTGAAGTAGATCATGCTGGTAAGGTAGAAACTGAAAATTCTCAACCACAAGTGCCTAGGAGATCAACTAGGAAGAGGAGATCAGTTATTACAAATGACTATATAGTTTATCTCCAATAGCATGAGTTTGACATATGGCTAGAGGATGACCCCACATCCATGAATGAGGCCAAACTCAACATTCACTCCACTAAGTGATCAAATGCCATAAAAGATGAGTTAAAATCCATAAAGGACAATGATGTTTGGGATTTAGTAGAGATGCCTGAAGGAAAGAAACCGATTGGTTATAAATGAGTATTCAAAACCAGGCAGGATTCGAAAGGCAATGTCGAAAGGTATAAAGCACATCTTGTCACAAAGGGATTCACTCAAAGAAAGGGCATTGACTATAAGGAGACTTTCTCCCTAGTTTTCATGAAGCATTCTTTTAAGATTATTATGCCACTGGTGGTTCACTTTGACCTGAAGTTATATCAAATGGATATTAAGATTGCCTTTCTTAATGGTAGCATTGAGAAGGAAATCTGTATGGTGCAACCAGAAAGTTTTAAAGTAAAGGTTCATAATATTTGGTTTGCAAATAAAGAAATTCATTTATGGTCTAAAGCAAACATCCCGTCAATAGTATTTGAAATTTGATCAAGTAATATCCGATTTTGATTTTAAGGAAAATATAGTTGATCAATGTATTCACCATAAATTTAAAGAGAGTAGACTTATATTTCTTGTGCTATATGTGGATGACATTCTACTAGCAAGTAACGATATGGTTCTTTTACTTGACACTAAGAGTCTTCTCTCAAAGAACTTTGAGATGAAAGATCTTGGAAAAGCTTCTTTTGTGATAGGCATCCAGATTCAACGTGACAGGACACGTGGAATATTAGGTTTATCACAAAAGCCCCATATCGATAAGGTGCTAGATAGATGTGGCATGAAGAATTGCTCTAAGAGAGATAAGTTGAGTTTACTCTAATGTCTCAAGAACGATCTACAGAAAGAGCAAATGAAAGACATTCCATATGCATTGGCGGTTGGAAGTCTGATGTATGCTCAAGTTTGTACCCATCAGACATAGCATATACCGTTGAGAAACATGACAGAAACTTGATCAATCATGGGATTGATCTCTGGAAGACTGTCAAGAAGGTTATGCGATATCAATAAAAGACTACATGAAATCTGATCAGTTGCAGCTGATTGGATACACAGATTCAGATTATGCTGGATGTATCGACAATAGGAAGTCCACTTTATTTTACATTTTCCTTATTGTAGGAAGATGGTGGATTTAGTCGAGAGGCCATTACAGCTACACTGTGATAATAAGAGTTATAGAGCTCTACTACAATAGTGACAAGAGTTCAGTAAAGTCGAAGCATATCGACATCAAGTTTCTTGTCATCAATGATAAAGTTCGGAATCATATTTTGTCTGTTGATAGTGATGACACTATTCTTAACATTACAGATTCACTCATTAAAGGACTTTCACCTTAAGTATTCTTAGAGCATATTGCTCATATGGGGATGACTAGTCATTATGATATCCTGATTTTGTGGGAGTGGATAATTTTATGTAACAGACATTATTTCTAAGTGCACTTTATGTATATTTGTTGATTCTGATAAATTTATAACTGCTTTTCTTAAAGTTTACTTTTGCGCATTTGAGTTTGTTGAATTAGCAGTTAGACTCGTTGGAGTCATAAAGTTAGACTTGTTGGAGTCATAAGGCTAGACTCGTTGGAGTCATAAAGTGGAAACCAGTTGGAATTGTACCTTATTTGATCAGAGGACATTTCCATGCCACACGTCCACATTTGATCTATGTCGTTAGGGGTTCTGAAACTTGTGATGTGGAAGGTCCTACCTCGATTATACAGAAGGTAACGATTGCCATGTTCGGTGGCAGGACTCTTAATGGACCAGATTATTTTGAAACGTGGTTTGTCGGCGGTTAAAGTTTTTTGACGTCATAAAGTTATGCATAATATCTATTCAGTATGACTTGCTTGGCCCAAGTGGGAGATTGTTAGACTTATTAGTTTTAAAGTCTAATTTATTTTGGGCCTAATCAAGTCAATTGGATATTTGCACCCGCCCACTTAACCTATGTTGTTTGACCCAATAAAGAATTGATCAAACCTAAATGGTTTGGGTCTAGACACGTTTTCAATTACACTTAGCCATGAGTGTATTTAAATTAGAATGTGAGACTCATCACACGTGTGGAACTCGTGTTATAAATCAAGGGCCTAGATCTATGATGAGTTGAACTAGGGTTTCTTGATGCTATATATACCATGAGTAGGGTTCCCTCTCCACCACCAACAACAACAATAACCATCTCTCTCTTGGAGGCCTCTCATCTCCTCTAAGAATAAATAAGAGAACTTGGTGGCTGGAGAGAAGAATCCTCTCCCTCAACCCGGCGTCCTCGAGATCGTGCAGCCTTCGGCATCCTCTTCGTGATGGAATCAGGTATGCCTAAAACCCTCCTTCCCTTCGATCATGATAAAGAGGCTTACAGTATATGTAGATCTTATATGGAATAAATTTAGATCTAACACTATATACTTTATGTATCGGGTGCCGACATATGCAGCTAAGATATTGCATGTCTTAACTTTTTGTGGGGTAAAATGCACAATAACACTCTAAAGTTTGGGAGTACTTTCATTTATATGCCCTATAGTTTGTGTCAGTACAACTTACTATTTTCTCTCTCACTTTCCCTAGTGGTGTTTGCCACCATTAACTTATGACAAAAGGATCACCCTAAGATGATCATCTCATGGCTATTGAGAATGAATCATACCATTTGGTTTTATTTCTCAATCTTTCTAACTTGCTCCTACTAAATCAAGATCGAAAGATTGAAAAAGTCAATCATTCGCAACCAGTGATGAAGGGTTCCTCAAAAAGTTAAGGATCAGTGATCTTTTTTAGAAATCGAATAAATTCGGTCTTATACATACACGAGGAATGTAATAAAAAAGAAAAGAAGACAAGTTCTTCTTTCTTTTTTCACTAGGAGTCACGCGAAATGAAAGTCTCAAGCATGATTTTGATTAATAAGAGAGGTTCTCATATTTTCCCTTACCTAATTTAATCTCTATTACTTATTAAAATAAGAATCAGAGAGAGTGAAGAACATCTGGACGGCTGGGGTAAAACAAATGTTTGAACATTTACAAGGAGAGAGAAAGTTGACAAAACAATAATTATAAAATTCAAGAGGGGCAAACTGACCAAAACATTTGTCGGTGATGCAAAAGATCAAATAAAATTCTAACAAAAGGTACAAAAGTGAAAGTGCAAAAAAAAAAAAAAAAAAGTATTATGTTGTACTAAAACAAAAAATAGAATATTTATTTAAAAGTTTCTCCAAACTTGAGCCGTGGCAGTTTACGCGCAGTTCATTCGGAGATTCTTAACCATGATGTCTGAAAGGTATTGGTCATGAAGATCGTCTTCAAGGCGATGGTTAATGATATTGATTGGTGTTTTAACTGATTTCGAGGAAAAAAATAGAGATTTGTGACAATTTCATAAATCTTTAGTTGACTTTGCAAAAAAGAATCAAAAGTAATTTGCTTGCGATAGATTTGGATAAAAGATGCAAATTCCAGCCTTTAAAAGAATGGAATTTAAAAGGTTGAGAAAAGGGAGGAGTTAATTACAAAATCTTACTTAATCTTGTTTGTTGACAATATGATTCCAAATGGAATGTGTGCGTTAGTGTGAGTGTGTGTGTGGGGCTAATTGCAAGAAAACATTATTTTAACAAGCTTGTTAAAAGTTAAGGTAAAATCTTATCCAAAAGAGCTAATTTCACCAAAAGAGTTAATTTCAGAATATACATTTTGCTGATATGTGTTGACGTTTTGACGAATGAGAATTCGTCCTATTTCAACAAAACGTAACAACGAATTTAGGAATGAATTTTGATAATTTAGAGAAGAAGAAATTTCAGTATGTATATTCACAAAGCAATTACATTAATATATGTAGATACAAGAGAGAGTAGATAGATAAGAAAGCAAGTGTAAGATAAGGTAAGATAAATGTATCTAAATCTAAGTGTATCTAACGATAAGATAAAGATATCTAAAAATAAGAGTATCTAACACCTTCAAAATCACGCTGGATCAAATATCGAGAGTTTGAACAAAATCTCGTGAAACTTATGAGAGATTTTTGATGAGCTGATCGATGGAGCAGATTGCGATCGAGGGTGGCGTGATGAGATTCAGATGTCTAAGGGAACGACGAGCTCTATAGGGCGAGATACAGATGGATCAGGAAGGGAGAGATACAGATGGATAAGGCAAGGGGGAGAGATCCAGATGGATTAGGAGGACGAGATCCAGATGGATCAGGCATCAGATGAGAGGGCGAGATCCGGATGGATTCTGGATTAGGAAGGGTGAGATCTAGATGGATCATGTTGTGATTTCAGGGATCGGACGCACCCACGACGGGATCGACTGGGGCAGCGCAGCGAAAACAAATCACAGGATCTACTAAGGCAACGTGAAGAAGAGAAGAAAAAGATATTCCAAAGTAGATAGAAAGCCAACAAATAATATAATGTGATTCCACCGATCAAACAGATCGTGTGTACGTTCACGTGAGAAGGAGGATAAACTTTATTAAAACTTTGGGGAGTACAATAAGAATTACTTACACTTCATGCTAAGAAGATTACAATCCCTTGATGGTCGTCAAGAACAGCGAACCCTTATTGTTTGGTCGAAAAAGAGTTCTTGGTCGATGTAAAATTTCTTTGAGTGGCTGAAAAATTGCAGCGGAACAATTCCGATTACAAAAGAGGGAAGAAGACTCGATTCTTCCCTTTATTTAAAGCAGGGTTCTCCGAGGGGCGATGGAGAGTGATCCTTGTTTTCTATTGACCACCCGACTGTCTATCTTCTCTTCGGGATGCTCTCTAAGACTAATCAGAGAGGAACTCTATTTTTAACACGCAAAGTGTTTAGAGTCCGCAAACTACTCTGTTTCACTTCTTCTCTAAAAGTCCTCTCTTTGGATTAAAAAAATAGTCCTCCCCCTCTTTATATCTACTCAGGCTATTTATAGGGAGTCATGGGGGTATTATCGTCCCCTAAAATCCCTCCATAATGGGAATTAACCCTCCCATTACGTGGGGAGTTAATTGACCCAGTAATGGGGGTCTATTACAACAGAAACACGGGTCTCATACTGGATGCGGACCTCGTGTTACTTATTGTAGACGCGGACGTCTCAAAATGCGGAGTTGCTCAGACTCGCGTTTGATGTGAGACGCGAGGTTTCTCAGACCCGTATTTGAAGTGGAGCACCAAGATACTCAGACCTGCGCTTGACATGGAACGCGGAGCTTTTCAAACTTGAATTGGATGGGACACGGAGTTACTCAGACTCGCGTTGAATGCGGGCTTACTCAAGCCTGCGTCTGAAGTCTCCGCGCTTCTTGGGACGCGAGGTCCACGTTTCAGTTCAAAACGCGACCTTTGCGTTGAAGTGAGGTTCGCGTCTGACGACTTGTCCTTGGTGATTTTTGGACAGCCAACAGAACCCCTTCCAAAGTTTTCGATACTCCGCGGTTGACTGGGACGAATTTTAAAATACTTTAGACTTCAATTGAATTTAGGCTTCCCATGGTTGGACTAGTAATCTTTTGAGATGCCCTGAGCTTGATCTTTTCTGGATTGTGGTCTTCGTGAGTGTACTATTGAACTGCTTGAAGTCTCTAGGAAAGATCATCACAAGTGTCTTAGAAACTCAGTCTAATACTTGTTATGAGATTTGGTTTGTTCGTCGGTGTACTGTTGAACCGATAGAGTTGTCAATTGCTCTAGCCAGTATACTGTTGAACTGATTGCAGAAGCAGGGACATACTCCTTGTATGTGAGAGAACGCAGCCCTTACAGACGCAGTTGTCACACACTGATCAAGTGGAGACGCGAACTTCAGTGGGGTCAAAACACGACTCTTAAGTGCTGTAGAGACGCGACTCTCAATGCTGTGGAGACACGACTCTTAGTTGACGTAGATACGTGGCTCTTGATTGTTGTAGAGACGCAACCCTCAATTGCTATTGAGACGCGGCTCTTGAAACGTGGAAATCACGTTAGATTCTTCGAGGCGCGAACACAGGCGCCGCTCAGGTTGCGTGTCTGGCTCTGATTGAGCTCAAGATACGCGCCATATATTTCGGCCGTTGGAAAGCCTATTAAAGACCAGGGTATTTTAACTGTCAATTCACTTTAACTGTTCATCATTTTCAACCAGACCCGCATCTAAAACTCTTGTGCTTTCTTAAAACCCATAAAGCTTCGAGCTTTTTCCAATATTTTCAAAGATTTTCACTATGGTGATGGCTCCAAAAGCGAAGATTGTCGCTTCCTCTTCTAGCGCCGCCGCTGCCGAGCCTCAAATGGGCAGTTTTCCTCCTCAAGAAGCCCCCATTTCAGGTAAAAAATCTTCAAATGGCTTTCGCCATTGGGAACATGAAGAGACTCTGTCCTCTTAACTTCTCTTTGAAGTTTCAAAAACTTTTGTTGAAGTTGATCAGTCAACGCGGAACTTGCTGGTCCGAGTTTGATTTGTTAACGCGGTTCTCGCATTGATGAGCAGAACGCGGATCTAGCTATACTGACATTTCTTTGCTTTGTCAACGCAACCTTCGTGTCTGCTAATTGAACGGGGGTCTTGTAGACTCCGTATCTTGAGACTTCTGAATGCGGGTCTTGATTAGAAGACTCGCGTTTGAGTCTGTAGACTTAGAAAAGATTTTTCTAAGTTTGGAGTCTGGACGCAGGCCTCATGTGAGCCTCGCGTTTTGGTCGTAGGATGCGGGTCTCATATGTTGAGCCTCACGTTTGGACTCCAATAGTATAGTTTCACTATTTTTTCAGAGTACTGATTTGCGTTCTCTCACTTGCAGTGATGTATTTCTCGATTCCTCTAACGAAGAGATGCCATTTTGGTCATGTAGGTGGACCAGATCCGGACGTCGTCTCCAAGCTTGATAAGACTGTGTCGGCCTTTGCTGGAAAGAGTCAAGAACGGCGAGCCAAGTTGAGCCAAGCAAGCTCGCAGACTCTCTGAGAACTTATCACAGACGGGAGGCTTGAATCAGAAGCCCGTTTATTATTGAAGATGCAAGATTTTTTGTTCGGAGACTCTATCGATGAGGATGCGGAGGTAATGCTTGACAACAGTTACAAATGGCCCCGTCGACTTAGGGAGGGTCGCTCTTTTCTCCCAGACATGGAAAGGATGTTTTCCTTATCGTTCATCCAGCCACTATCTCTTTGTCGATCATGGAGTGGGATCTGATAGAGGAACAATCTAAAGCTTTTCTTGGGCAGATCTGTCAACACACGGTAATCTGAGCAGATCGTGACAAGAATGTCATCAGATTGTTACCGGGTTCCTTAGAGGTGGGAGTACCTGTAGACTGTCCAAAAATCACCAGGGACAAGTCATCAGGTGCGAGCCTCACTTCAATATGAATGTCACATTTTGAATTGAAACGCGGACCTCGCATCTTAAGAAGCATCGAGACTTCAAACGCAGGCCTGAGTAAGCCCGTGTTTGATGCGAGTCTGAGTAACTTCATGTCCCAACCAACGCGAGTCTGAGTAACTCCGCGTTCCAGGTCAAGCGCAAGTCTGAGCAACTTGACGCTTCACTTCATATGCGGGTTTGAGAAACCCTGTATCTCACTTCAGACGCGAGTCTGAGAAATCCTGCGCCTTACTTCAAACGTGAGTCTGAGCAACTCCGCATTTTGAGACGTCCACGTCTACAACAAGCAATGCGAGGTCCGCGTCCAACGTGAGACCTGCGTTTCTGTTGTAACAGACCCCCACTGGGTTAAACTCCCCACGCAATGACGGAGTTAATCCCCATTATGGAGGGTTTTAGGGACGACAATACCCCTATGACTTCCTATAAATAGCCTGAGTTACTATGAAAGAAGGGGGAACTTCTTTGGAATCAAGAGAATTTCTTTGAATCAAAAGATTCTTTTTTGAATCCAAAGAGAGAACTTTTGGAGAAAAGAAGAAACGGAGCAATCAGTGGACTCTAAACACTTTACGTGTTAAAAACAGAGTTTCTCTCTGATTAGTCTTCGAGAGCATCCAGAAAAGAAGCTAGACAGTCGGCCAGTTAACGGAGAACATGAATCACTCTCCACCGCCACACAAAGAACCTAACTTTAACAAAGAGGAGAACCGAGTCTTCTTCCCTATTTTGTAATCGGAATAGTTCTGCTGTAATTTTTTAGCCACCCAAAAAAATCTTACACCGATCAAGGCATTTTTTCTGACCAAACAAAAGATGGCGACTCCGCTGGGGACATTCTTCTCTACTAATGAGAATGCTGTAGCGCAAGCCAATGTCCGTCTCCTCGGGAAGATAGTAGAATCTCTTGTCATTGAATTCGACCAAGGAAAGTTTGAGGAGTTCCTTTCCTCAGGCTCTGCCAGCCCCAAGGCAATGCGGTACTGCACAGTCTCTTCTGAGACTCGCTCTTGAATCTCTTTAGAGATTATTCCTGGAGTGGCCCACCCCATTGCTTATAGTGCTAAGGGCGTCACTTCTGAAGGGTTCTGAAAACCTCAGTGCAGCCCGCGTCAACGTCTCTCAAGAGACCCGTGGGGTAAAAGCGGTGGCGCACGATCAAAAAGACGGTGAAGACCAATTCTGCCGTCCTCTTCCTCTCCAAATTGTGCAATTTCAGGTTGTCAGGGGTTCCCAACAAACCATGCGGCTTAACCGGAATGTTGAACATCGACGAAGACGCCGCGTTTGTCGACAACAGCTCAAAGATGCTATTGAAGCAATCTGTTTTGCAAACTCAAAACGCGAGGTTCGCACCCGCCTTTCTCTCAAGCAACGCGAGGACTGCATTTTCATCTTAGAACGCGAGTCCCGCGTTCTTCAACAATGCGAGGTTCACGTCAAGCGTGAGACCCGCGTTTTAACGGCTCCAAAATGCGAGGCTACACTCTGTCTATTTCAGGACGTGAGGCCTGCGTTTCAACGAAATGAGACGACCGAGTTTTAACTCAACGCGAGTTCCGCATTTTAAGAAGGAAACGCGAGACCAGTATTCAGCCAAAAATCCCTTACCTCCAGGGATTAGAGGCTAGTTCCTCAGACGTCCCCTCAATGGAGCTGAGGGACTACCTGACAAGGAAGAGAGTGTCCATCAAATCGCCCTTCGATGCCACTGCGAGCAACTAATCTCAGCAGTGCTCTCTGATTGCCATTGCGTCTTTTAGATAAATAAACCTTCGTGTTTAGCCGGTTATCAATGGCTTCAGAGTCAGCCAAAAGGCGATAATCTCAGAAGAAGAAATCATTCTTCGATGTCGAGTACCCAGAAGTGACTGCAAACATGGTGGAGCTGAGTTCCACACCGAGCAAGTCCAAGGGGAAGCAACTGGCTGTCAGCTCAGAGGAGTTAGATGCTGATCGATCTCCAAGTTTGAAAGATGTCCTTATCGAACATGAAGGGTTCTACCGACACACTCGGACACAAACGAGAATGATTGGCCCAGTCAACTACAATCTGTTGGCTAGGGGGATTGAGGTGAATGATGATCATTCTGCCATCATCGAATCCTAGTCTTCAAATTCTTGTTCGGGGATAACCGCCTTTGCTTACATAGCGGAACTCTTGAAGAGATGGTCAAGCGATTCGAAGAGCAGGCCCGAGTCCAACGGGAGCAGTTCGATATGATTCGAGTTCAGTAAGAATCTATTGACACTCTTAAGCAGATGCCATCAGAACTGCTTAAAGACAAAAAGAAGCCGAAGGCAAGACTTCTTCCAAGAAGTCCAAGGGCAAACAGAAGGAAGGGGAGAGCTCATTCTCTGTGAACACTGAAAATGAAGAGTATTCGACTCTGAGCCACCCAAGTCTTCATCTGAAGAGGAGGATAAATTAGAGAACAGGAGCACTCATTCTAAAAGGATGGGCAAATTGGAGCAACGCCTTGAGATCCTCGCCAACCGAGACGGACTCCAGGAAGTGGTGATAGTCCGACCCTACCCCGCAGAGTGGGATACAGCTCCTTTCCCTCCCAAATTTAAGGCACCGACCCTTCACACTTTCGACGGTGAAGGGTCACCGAACTAAGACATATAATACTTCAAATTCCAAATTAGGAATGTTTTATCGAACGACACCATTTTGGCCCATTTATTCATTGGCACCCTTAAGCGGGTCGCCTTTGAATGGTTCATGAAACTTTCTGCTGGCTCCATTAAAATATGGGACGACCTCAAGAAGTTATTTTTAGCTCGTTTCGTTGAGGATGATTCAGAAATTTCAGTGCCGACTCTCCTTGCAGCCAAGCAGAGGAAAGGAGAGTCTATCAAAACCTTCGTCGAGCGATTTCAGAGTATGGCACTCTATTGTTCTAGCGGCATGACTCAGTCCACACTGGTCGAGACATGCCGTCACAATCTGCAAACTTTCCTACTCGCTCAAATGGGGGTGGCAGAATGTTGCACTTGAAAGCAATTGGTGCTAAACTGTATACAGGCAGAAGAGATCGTTGCTCGAGTCAAGGCTGAGGAAAAAGACAGCAAGCCAAGACCCAACAAATCAGTGCAACAAGCACTAGAGTCATCATCTAAACTAAGAAGAAGGGATACTCTAGCGATGGAAGCTAAATCACCTCTAAAGACCCAGTCAGTCAAGAGAGGTATGGCTTTCAGTAAACCACGTGGAAACAAATCGTACTCCTTCAAAGGATGAGCACGTGATCTCTTTATTCAAGTTTCTCTAAAAGAGTAACAGGCTCAAGCTTTGGGAGATCAGACGCCCTAGAGAGGTGGGGAAGATAGAAGATCCCAACTACTATTTATATCATAGGATGCTAGTACACCCTAGCAAGAACTGCTACATCTTCAAAGATGTCCTTCAGGCGCTGATCGATGCGGAGGTGTTAAAGCTTCGTCCAGAACAGAAGAAGGTAACGGCCAACATGACAGCTATGTCACTGATTCAATTTGAACGAAATATTTCGCTAGCACCAACCGGAGTGGTTCTCATCTCGAAAGGGTAACTTAGAGTGATCGATACTGATCATCATAACCAGTGGGAGAAAGGACTTATCCCTGTCCCCCACTCCTCAAGGAGAGATAATGTGGGTCCATCCTGACATTGTCAAAAACCAGCAGTGGGCAACTGTCACAAGCAAGAAGTCCAGAGGTAAGGCTAAAACATCCTCAAACAATGTGGTGAGCATTTCTACGAGAGAAACTGAGAAAGATGTCGCCTCCCTTACTAGTTCGGGAGACGAGGAGTCCGCCCTTGTTGCTGACACGGGCATACGTCCCGCATCAAAGACTCGATCTAGCAAGCAATATCTGAAATAGTATGATAAGCCAGTAGCAAACTCTCCACAGCCAGCTGAGAAGGCGATCGAGCAGTCCACGAGGCCATCCGTGGAAAAGCAGAAAGAGCTCGGATATGTCAAAGCTCTTCTGAAAAATGGTGCGGGACCATCAACTCCCTTCCGTTTTGATATCTTGGCTCAACTAGCCAACATCCCTACTCGAATCACTCTCTATGATCTTTTGAAGCTTTTCAAGTCTACAAGAGATGCTCTAAGAAAAGCATTAGCAGATGCAGAGGTTTTCATTGAAAAACACCTAGAGGGGGGGGGTGAATAGGTGTGAATGCTAATCTAATGATCTTTTTAAACTTTAATTAAATGAGTGATGCAACGATCTCTCAAAACACGACTAAGAGCCGAATACCCCTTGCGAGGTTCTGAACTCCTTCCTCCCAATTCCCCTAGATATGGGTTAGAGGTGCGCAATGCAACCGTGTTGTATGAGATATGATCGAACAAGTAAAGGATGAAAATGCTATGATGAAATACACACAAGCAATATAGCAAGTGAAGTGAATAAGACAAGATTGCACAAGTAAAGGGTTAGTTCTCAAGCAAATAATTCAAGACAATATAAAGCAAGAGAAATTGTAAGCAAGAATAACGCAAAGGCAATCGCAAACAAGATGATTTGTTTCGAGGTTCGAGCACACTTGCTCTAGTCCCCGCCTTCACCTCCGTGAAGGGTTTCCACTATCCACCGAGGATGCCTTTACAATTTGGTCTACCGAAGACCGAGCACCGAGCTCCACCGAGTACAAAGGACCTCTACCGAAGAGGTTGCTCCACAAGAAAGGAATTACAAGAACAAAGTGATCAAAACTTGATCACTACACTTTTCTCAATCTCTTTTACAAACACTCTCACTTCAATTACAACTTCACTATAGAATGAGTATAGGATTTTTGGCTCTATGAAGTGTGGTGAGAAAAACTTCAGTTGCAGAGTGATATAGAGGATCAAACACAACTGAAAATCAAATTTTAAAAGAATGGGAATGAAAGCTTTAAACTCTTTTCTTTTCTCTTTTGAAAACAATACAAACTTGAGGATTTTCTAAGTGATATGAAAGAGAGACTTCTCCTCTATTTATACGGTTGAAAAATAGGTTGAAAACAATTTCTTTACACCTAATTTGATCTGCAAAAGCTCCCCAACAACTCTCCAAAATTCTGTAAAAGCAGAAAAAGAAAACAGTTTTTCAGAATTGCCCAAAGAGGAAAGAGCCGTTGCTATGTTGCAGGCTTGGCGGTCGACCGGTCCGGTCGACCGCCAGCCTAGCTGGAAGGAGCCGTTGGCTCCCGGTCGACCGGTCCGGTCGACCGACCAAAAAGGAGGAAACACAGTTTCCTTCTTCCGGTCGACCGGTCCGGTCGACCGAAACATCCCGAGAGCAATTTGCTCTCCATCGGTTGACCGGTCCGGTCGACCGACAGACATGCACAAACAGTGCATGTCCAGACACATCGCCGGTCGACCGGGCCGGTCGACCGATGTTGCCTGAAACAGAAAAACTGGGCTGTTTTGAGTTAGAAAAATTTTGAGAAATATTTTAAAAAATACATATAGCTAAGTATTATGCAGAAAATAGTTTATACACATGTTTTAAACAAGATTGTCAAGATATAAGGCTTTTGGTACATGTATATATAAACTAAGGCATAAAACTTAGAAATAGCCATTTTCAAAACATGGGAAATATTAGAAACAAGTGTGTGTGCAAATCCTAGAGCCAAATTTCCTATATTCAAACTTTAACATTCTAAACTTACAAACTTCTAAAAGACTTCAAGGCTATGCTTCAAGGTGGGCTATCTTCACTTGATCTTCAATATTGCAACTTGAGCCCAATTTGAAATGTCTTGAGTCAAAAATCTTGTATTTGAGTGAGAGTACTTCTAGTATGATAATAAATCTGAAACACACTTAAACAACAAATGTTATTAGTACAAATAACCAATATGTTTTGTAATCATCAAAATACACTAAACAAGGGTGATTGTAATCTTGGGCCAACAATCTCCCCCTTTTTGATGATGACAAAACATATACGTTATTGAAACAAATAAAGGAGGAAAAAAAAGCTTGGAAAGCTCCCCCTCAAACAATGCTATGTATTTATTATGAATATAAAAACTATGTAAGCATACATAAATCATTTGAAAAAGTCATCACCATAAATTTTGTCAAAGAAACTCAAATAATGAACAAATTTATTATTTTCAAATATCTAAGTATTCAAACTAGTATATTATTCTTATATTATATTTCTCCAAACTTATATATTTTTCTCCCAACTTATATTTTTCTCCCCCTTTTTGTCATACATCAAAAAGGGTTAAAACAAATCAAAACACAAACACATCAAAACAAGAGTAAACAAAAAATATTTTAAGAATCAATCATACATACATTCAACTCACCACAAATAAATGAAAATCTTGCATAATCTAAAGGTTTAGTGAAAATATCGGCAAGTTGAAAATCGGTAGAAACATAGTCAATATCAATATCACCTTTCTCAAAGTGATCTCTAAGAAAATGATACCTAATATCAATGTGTTTGGTTTTACTATGTTGATTAGCATTTTTGGTCATGTGAATTGTACTAGTATTATCACAAAAAATCTTAACATGATCAAAATGCAAATCAAAGTCGAGTAGAGTATGTTTCATCCAAAGTACTTGTGCACAACAAGCTCCGGCCGCAGCATACTCCGCCTCGGCGGTTGATAGGGCTACCGAATTTTGCTTTTTGGAAGACCAAGATACAAGACAATTACCTAAGAATTGACATGTTCCACTTGTGCTCTTCCTATCTACCCTACAACCCGCATAGTCGGCATCCGAATAACTAGTCATGGTAAATTGACCGGTTTTTGGATACCACAAACCTAATTCAATTGTGCCCTTAAGATACCTAATTATGCGTTTTACCGCTATTAAGTGTGATTCCTTAGGACATGATTGAAAACGTGCACAAAGACAAACGGAAAACATGATATCTGGCCTACTAGCCGTCAAATAAAGCAAACTACCAATCATGCTACGAAATAATTTGATGTCTACATCCTTACCTTGTTCGTCCTTGTCAAGTTTCGTAGTGGTTGCCATGGGAGTCTTGCTTATTTGGATCCTTCAAGCCCGAACCTCTTGATGAGTTCTTTGGTGTACTTGGCTTGATTAATGAATATCCCATCACTCCGTTGCTTGATTTGGAGTCCAAGGAAGTAGTTGAGCTCCCCCATCATAGACATCTCGAATTCGTCCTTCATGCATGACCCAAAAGCTTGGCAAAGAGACTCTTTAGTAGATCCAAAAATAATGTCATTAACATATATTTGTACTATGAGTATATCTTTGTCAACATGTTTGGTAAATAAAGTTTTATCAATTTTACCTTTCTTAAAATCATTTGAAATTAAAAATGAAGACAATCTTTCATACCAAGCCCTAGGGGCTTGTTTTAAACCATAAAGAGCCTTATCTAATTTGTAAACAAAATTAGGGTGTGTAGGATCAACAAACCCGGGGGGTTGTTCAACATACACCTCCTCATCAATATAACCATTAAGAAAAGCACTCCCATTTGAAATAATTTGAAATCTTTAAATGAGGCAAAAGCTAAGGTCATCCGTATGGCTTCAAGCCGTGCTACGGGTGCAAAGGTTTCTTCAAAATCGATCCCTTCGATTTGAGTGTAACCTTGGGCAACTAACCTAGCCTTGTTTCTAACTACATTACCCGATTCATCCAACTTGTTCTTAAAGATCCACTTAGTACCAATTGTTGGTCTATCGTGGGGCCTAGGAACAAGGTGCCATACTTGGTTGCGCTCAAATTGATTGAGCTCCTCTTGCATAGCTAGCAACCAATATGAATCGGCCTCGGCCTCGAGGACATTTTAGGTTCTATGTGTGAAATAAATGCAAAGTGGCCACAAAAATCTTGAATTTTAGAGCGAGTAGTTACCCCTTTTGATACTTCACCTATGACGAGGTCCTTGGGATGATGAGGATTGAATCTCCAATCCTTAGGTAGTGGTTGAGTAGGCTCCACCTCATTTGTTTGATGTTCATTTCCTTGGGCCTCTTCCACTTTGGCTTCACTTCCATCATCATCCTTTGGCTTGTCTCCCATGGTAGAAGCATCCTCCAAGGTGACTTTCTCCAAGCCTTCATGCAAAGCATCTATTTCTACAACATTCTTAACAAACTTGTTAGATTCCTCAAACTTAACATGAATAGATTCTTCAATAGTCAATGATGATCTAATGAAAACTCTATAAGCCTTACTAGTGTTTGAGTAACCTACAAAAATAGCCTCATAAGATCTAGCATCAAATTTTCCCAAATTATCTTTTGTATTTAAAACAAAACATTTGCATCCAAAAACTTTGAAATAAGAAACATTTGGTTTTCTAGAAAAATACAATTCAAAAGAAGTTTTAGTTGTATTTTTACACAAGAAAACACGATTAGATATGTAGCATGATGTATTAACGGCCTCGGCCCACAAATAATGTGGTAGACCGTATTCACTTAGCATTGTCCTAGCCATCTCTTGTAATGTTCTATTTTTCCGTTCAACTACTCCATTTTGTTGTGGAGTTCTAGGACAAGAAAGTTCATGCTTTATTCCATGTTCATCACAAAAAGTGGTAAAGGGTTGGTTAATGAATTCACCTCCTCTATCACTTCTTATTCTCAAAATCAAAGAATCCTTTTCTTTTTCAACTCTTTTCTTAAAAGTTTGGAAATACGAAAATGCTTGGTTTTTGTGTTCAAGAAAGAAAACCCATGTAAATCTTGAAAAATCATCAACCAAAACATAAGCAAATCTATTCCCACTTAGACTTTTGGTTTGTGTAGGGCCAAAAAGATCCATATGGATTAATTCCAAAGGACGTGATGTCATGATATCCTTAATTGACTTGAAAGAAGACTTAGTTTGTTTCCCAAATTGACATGCGTCACAAACTCGGTCCTTTTCAAAATTCAAGCAAGGAATACCTTTCACCATTTCCTTTGAATTTAATCTAGAAATATGATCAAAAGAAATATGCCCTAATCTCCTATGCCACAACCAAGAGTCATCATCGAGGGCTTTCAAACAAGTAATATTACAAGACATATTTAACATATCAATCATATAAACATTACATTCACGAAAACCGGAAAATACACAAACATTAGAAGTTCTATCAATTACTTTACAAGCAACATTATCAAAAACAACATCAAAACCTTTATCACAAAGTTGACTAACACTCAAGAGATTATGCTTGAGGCCATCAACTAAAACTACATTTTCAATTAAAGGAGAGGTGTCGAGTTTTACATTACCAATACCGATGATTTTACCCTTGGCGTCATCTCCGAAGGTGACGGTGCCACCTTCATGATATCTTGATAGGGTTGCAAAGTTGTTGATGTCCCAAGTCATGTGCCTTGAGCAACCGCTATCAAGATACCACAAACCTCTACGTCGTTGGGCTTTGGAAAGTACCTACATCATTTAAAACAATTGTTGACTTTGGTACCCAAACTTTCTTGGGTCCTTGAAAGTTAGTGTTACGAACCCAAACATTATGATGTGATGCACTTAGTCTATCATAACAAAAATTAGCTAAGTGTCCTTTCCGCCCACAATGTGAACATGAGTACACTTTTCTATACATGAAAGCATGATGTGTATGTGTAGTGTGAGCATGTTTTGGGTTTTGCCATGTTGTTTAGGTTGTGTAGCATGAACATGAACATGAGCATGAGCATTTTTCTTTGGGGCTTGTTTCTTAGGAAACATAGCCTCAATTTTCTTCTTGTTAAATTCACAATTTTTCAAAACAACACTTAATGAGTCTAATCTTTCCTTAAGCATAAAAACTTCATTAGAATCAATTAGTGGGGCCTTACCATTGCAAGAAATCTTATATTTTTCAAAATCATTTTTAGTAGTGGCCAAGGTGGAGACCAAATCATCCTTTTCTTTTGTAAGAGTAAAAACTTGAAGACTTAAAGATTCATTATCCTTTTTCATTTTAAGATACTTTTTCTTTAAGAAATCATAGTTTGTGACAACTTAACAAAAGCTTCTCCTAGTTCATCCATGGAGAGTTCATCATCAAGAGGGGTGGAAGTGGTTACCTTGCTTGTGCTTTCATTGGCCATGAAACACATGTTGGCGGTGTCGATCTCTTCTTCGGATTCGGTCTCCGAATCCCAAGTTGCCTTCATAGCCTTCTTCTTGTAAGGCTTCTTTGAAGTGGAGGGCTTAGCTTTGTCCGGACACTCCGCAACAATGTGTCCCGGTCTTTGGCAATTGAAGCATATGATCTTTCTTTCTCCTTTGCCTCCTTGCCATCTCCTTCTACCTTAGAACTTCGCCTTGTTGTACATCCTCCGAACATTTTTGACTAGAAGTGAGAGCTCTTCGTCATCTTCTTCTTCATCATCTTCGTCGGAGTGTGATGATTGACACTTGAAGGCAATAGTCTTCTTCTTGGTAGGAGCCATGTCCTCCCTTGCTTTCCTTTCCATCTCATGGGTTTTGAGGTTCCCAATGAGACCTATAAGCTCCATCTCTTCATTGTCGTTGAGTTCCTTCAAGGTTGTTGCTTTAACTTCCCATGAAGGAGGAAGAGCCCGGATGATCTTCCTTACTCTTTGATCATTGTTGATATCTTCACCTAAAGAAGAGAGTCCATTAGTAATCTTGGTAAATCTTGTAACCATATCATCTATGGTTTCATTATCTTGCATGCTAAATGTTTCATATTGGGACCGAAGAAGGTCAATCTTAGCCTTCTTTACTTGTGAGGTTCCCTCATGAGTGACTATCAAGTGTGACCAAATCTCATATGCGGATTTGCAATGTATAACCCTAGCTATGTCATCATCATTTAGGGCTTGAAGAAGTGCATAGTGAGCTTTGGCATTGGCATCGAATTCCTTAGTCTCTATTTCGGACCAAGTGGATTCGTCACCGGGGGGTACACTAAAGGACTTAGTCACAGCCTTTGCAACTCGGCTACCTAGAGATTGCAAAAACACGGTCATCTTAACTTTCCATATGGGAAAGTTAAGTCCATCAAACTTAGGAGGGGTCTTAATTCCATCGGCCATTTTTACTATATGAATATGAATGAAATGATTAGCAAATTAGGATCTTCTCTAAGGTTGTTAAACCAAATCCTAGAGTCCAAGCTCTGATACCAATTGAAAAACACCTAGAGGGGGGGGGGGGTGAATAGGTGTGAATGCTAATCTAATGATCTTTTTAAACTTTAATTAAATGAGTGATGCAACGATCTCTCAAAACACGACTAAGAGCCGAATACCCCTTGCGAGGTTCTGAACTCCTTCCTCACAATTCCCTAGATATGGGTTAGAGGTGCGCAATGCAACCGTGTTGTATGAGATATGATCGAACAAGTAAAGGATGAAAATGCTATGATGAAATACACACAAGCAATATAGCAAGTGAAGTGAATAAGACAAGATTGCACAAGTAAAGGGTTAGTTCTTAAGCAAATAATTCAAGACAATATAAAGCAAGAGAAATTGTAAGCAAGAATAACGCAAAGGCAATCGCAAACAAGATGATTTGTTTCGAGGTTCGAGCACACTTGCTCTAGTCCCCGCCTTCACCTCCGTGAAGGGTTTCCACTATCCACCGAGGATGCCTTTATAATTTGGTCTACCGAAGACCGAGCACCGAGCTCCACCGAGTACAAAGGACCTCTACCGAAGAGGTTGCTGCACAAGAAAGGAATTACAAGAACAAAGTGATCACAACTTGATCACTACACTTTTTCTCAATCTCTTTTACAAACACTCTCACTTCAATTACAACTTCACTATAGAATGAGTATAGGATTTTTGGCTCTATGAAGTGTGGTGAGAAAAACTTCAGTTGCAGAGTGATATAGAGGATCAAACACAACTGAAAATCAAATTTTAAAAGAATGGGAATGAAAGCTTTAAACTCTTTTCTTTTCTCTTTTGAAAACAATACAAACTTGAGGATTTTCTAAGTGATATGAAAGAGAGACTTCTCCTCTATTTATAGGGTTGAAAAATAGGTTGAAAACAATTTCTTTACACCTAATTTGATCTGCAAAAGCTCCCCAACAACTCTCCAAAATTCTGTAAATGCAGAAAAAGAAAACAGTTTTTCAGAATTGCCCAAAGAGGAAAGAGCCGTTGCTATGTTGCAGGCTTGGCGGTCGACCGGTCCGGTCGACCGCCAGCCTAGCTGGAAGGAGCCGTTGGCTCCCGGTCGACCGACCAAAAAGGAGGAAACACAGTTTCCTTCTTCCGGTCGACCGGTCTGGTCGAACGAAAGATCCCGAGAGCAATTTGCTCTCCATCGGTCGACCGGTCCGGTCGACCGACAGACATGCACAAACAGTGCATGTCCAGACACATCGCCGGTCGACCAGGCCGGTCGACCGATGTTGCCTGAAACAGAAAAACTGGGCTGTTTTGAGTTAGAAAAATTTTGAGAAATATTTTAAAAAATACATATAGCTAAGTATTATGCAGAAAATAGTTTATACACATGTTTTAAACAAGATTGTCAAGATATAAGGCTTTTGGTACATGTATATATAAACTAAGGCATAAAACTTAGAAATAGCCATTTTCAAAACATGGGAAATATTAGAAACAAGTGTGTGTGCAAATCCTAGAGCCAAATTTCCTATATTCAAACTTTAACATTCTAAACTTACAAACTTCTAAAAGACTTCAAGGCTATGCTTCAAGGTGGGCTATCTTCACTTGATCTTCAATATTGCAACTTGAGCCCAATTTGAAATGTCTTGAGTCCAAAAACCTTGTATTTGAGTGAGAGTACTTCTAGTATGATAATAAATCTGAAACACACTTAAACAACAAATGTTATTAGTACAATAACCAATATGTTTTGTAATCATCAAAATACACTAAACAAGGGTGATTGTAACCTTGGGCCAACATTCATAACCCAGATTCCTGCCACATGTCAAGAGAAAGACGATAATCATTACCACCATGCCTCAAGCAGCTTCTCTGCATCACCTTCACCCTGAAGACATGCAAGTCAAAAGAAAGCATGATAGACCCCTGTACTACACAGGGTATATCGGATTATCTGAAGTGAGCCCTATTCAGTTTGATCAAGGATCTGCGTTGAGTATTATGTCCCGCAGGTTCATGCAGCATTTGGGGATCCCACCCATCGGTTGATGATCGGGGCAGAACAAGAACTTTTAAAATGTGTGTTTTATGAAATCAATGAAAAGCTTGTATGTGCTAATTTTCCCTCGATACTTCCGTTATAGTATTGACTCAACGGGTCGAATCCACAGGGACAGGAGGCGATAGAAGCATTAATAGTCCGTTCACGTATTGTTTTAACAAGTTCTTCTTTGTAAAAGAATGGTAAAAAGTAAAAGAAAAGAAAACTAGAATGTGATAGATGAGAAGGTGATGAAACGGCGAAGTGAAAACAAAAGAGAAGTGGTTTGAAAATAAAATAGAAAAGAGGATGAAACAAAGACGAAATAAGAGGATGGTAAAACAACGATAAAGAAAATGATAAAAGATTTTTGAATTGATTTTTAAAACAAGATAAAAGAATGAGGAATACTATGAAAGAAATCTCATGATTTCTAACTACTAATTACTCCACTAACATGCTAACCTCTTAGTGATAGTTGCCTCACATGGATCCTTGGCCATCACTAGTCCTTGGCTTCAAGAGACGATACAAAGCATGGCAAATAAGATGGTCCTTCACATTCAAACTTGCATTAAGAGCAAGCTAATACAAACATTAGATCATCAAAACCATTAGAAGCAAGCATGAAATAAGAGAGTTAGCTTGGTTAGCAAGTTAGATGTTAGAACCCATCATCATGCTCTTGCAAGAGCAAGGCCTTATAGAGTCTACTAGATTCATGTGGATTATCAAGTAAGTGGTTAGCTAGTTAGTGGTTAGTAGTTAGTCACCATGAGAAGAAAATCCAGCTAAGCATCATGTAGAAGATGGAGAAGATTACATTGGAGAAGAAAGGCGTCACCTTTACATAGATTATCACAATCTATTACATCAATATCTCTCTCTCTCTGAATCTCTCAGCCCTACTATAAGATCTAAAACGAAATAAAAATACAAAAGAAAGAAGAAGAACACCTACACTACACTATACTAAAAGATAGAAAACCTAGCCTAATTCCAAATCTGCTTGCGTTTCGGGCCTCTGCAGGGGTTTTATAGGCAAAAGGGGATTCTAGAAGACGAGACGAGGCCACGCGTCGAAGATCAAAACGGGGCCCTGCCGCGTTTCTGCGGCAAAACCAGGGAATAAATCCCTGGTTTTGGCGAGCCTGTTCCCGTCGCTTCTAGTACCTTCTTGGTATACTTGAATTCTTGTATTTTTGCCCGGATATTCGTCTGACGTGCGCAAGGGTCTAGGTTCAATGCATCTTCTAGAAGCTCTCTTGCCTGGCCTCCAAGAAATCCGGATTTAATTACCTGAAATGGGTTTAATTAAGATCTTATTACCTTTTTACCCTCCTTGTCTTGATTATCTATAAGAGAGACCAAAACACGGTTTAGACCGACATTTTATTCATAAATTACCAGAAAAATGTGATATAATAATACAGAACTGTAGACTAATCATGCCCCCACACTTATCTTTTTGCTCGTCCCGAGCAAAAAAAGAAAAGAAAAACTATACTACAAATGTTATTACACCATTTTTGCAGGTGACGCGATTGCACTGAGCGTGTCCAACAAGCTGTTAAACCTCAAGGTTACCCCCTAGAGGTGGAGTGTTGTCTCCTGAAGATTTTTAGCGGATTGCACTCACAAAATCCATAAAGAAAGAAGACAACTGTTAGTATTTTGAAAACAAATTTTGAAAGAGAGACAAGTTTTTGAAAATATTTTGTAAAAATATAAGTGATCTAAGGTCATAAGCCCACCAAAAATTATCTTTCTTAAACTTAATCTATATGCAAGATCTTGTTTTCAATTAAGTTAAGACTTCAAAATTAGATTGAATATTTTATCCTTCAAAAAACCTAGATAATATGCACTTTGTGATAGTGAAGATTTCTGGGATTTCAACTGTAACTATCAAGCCATTTATTTTTATATATTTTTTTTTCTTCTTTTTCTTCCCTTAGTTTTCTTAGGCTTTCTAGTTTACCCGGGTAGTAAGCCTTTAACCGATGACTCCCGGACCAGACTGTTTTAGGGCACCGATGAGAAAACATCCCTCGGGTTTAAGCACTGGAGTAAACAAGGCCACAAAACTAAGGGGGATTATTTGTTTCTTTTGACCACCGTTAGGCGTGAATAGTCATGCTTATTGAGGCATAATTATCCAACTTAATAAGTGATTTTTTTATTCATTTATACCATATATTTTTCTTTTAATTTTTTTAACTTTATGACATTTTAGGTTTTTGTTTCCATCCCAAAAATGTGTAAGTGTGAAGTGCATACTATCTAAGAAAAAAATTCAAGATAAAATTATCTCTCCAATTTAACTTACTTAGCCTATAATCTTAAACAAGATCCGTTATTTCGATTAGGTTTAAGATGTCATAATTTAAGGCTTCCTTAATTTCTAAGACCATCTTAATTTTCTTAAAAATAGATCAAAACCTTGTCTCTTATTTCAAAAAATTTTTAAAGAAAGAGAAAAATCCTATACAAAAGAGAAATATTATGAATATTCTAAAAGAAGTGTAAAAGAAAAAAATCTGAAAAACTCTATGTTAGTAAACTCTCCCCCACACTTATCTCATGCATTGTCTTTAATGCATCGTGATGTATGTATGCATGAAACAAATAGAGAGGGAAGGAAAAATCACCTCAAGGTGGTGGTTCCGGTGGTGGTCTGATTGGTCCACGAAACGCGTCCCAATCCAATTTACGTGGAGTCCAGAGGAACCCACCAGAGGCGTCTATAATACAACCCATTATTATGATGTATATATGAATGATTTTTATTAAGAATTTACCCCATCTAATTTTTAAATTTTCAAAATAATTTCTGAGTCAATTTTATCAACACCTTTGTCCCAAAATTAAGTATGAAAAGAGAGAATAATCGATTTGGGCTCAGGAAGTACATGAACTAATATCGACTCAGGAATTTGACTTAAGTCAAGTAAAGGTAAGGAGTCAGAATTGGTTCAAGAATCGGGTCCAAATCAAGAAGTTGAAATTCTAATCCACATTCATTTCCCCACAACGGAATGTGACTCTCTAAGATTCGTGATTCAAGTTCATGGATGACAGGTATGGGAATCAAAACTGACTCTAAAATGTTGCTCAAGTCGGATAACAAAATAGGAGTCAATATTGATTTAAGAATTTGAACTGGATCACAAATTTGAGGATCGAAGTCACATTCCTTATTGAGTTCAATTTCATAAAATGAGAACTTGCTAATTTGTCAATGGGACTTTCAAAAGTATGAAATTGGTCAAGTTCAATATGATGATCATAACAGATTTATGATTCAATTTCACGATGGATAGGCACATGATCCAATACTGACTCAGGAAAAGGCCTGAAATCAGGTAAAAATACCTCAGTCAATATTGAATCAGGAAGTGAAATTGAATTACCAAGTTGAGGTTCAGGATCATATTCATGCTCAAGTTCAATCTCAAGGAAAGGATAACTTGCCAAAATGTCAATGGGATTTTCAACATTTGAAGTTTGGACAAGTTCAGATGGGTGTGCTGAAGTCGAATCTTGGTTTCCAAAATGACAAGAGTCCTGGGTCAGATCAATAGAGTTAGAGATATCTGAATTAGTCAAAGATTGATAAGAGAGAGTTTTCTCATTCCTGTAAATGTTGACCAATTGATTCAATTATGTCTCCAATCTATTGATAGACTGAGCAGAAGATTTTTGAAATTATAGCGCGGACTTCTGCAAGATTTCTATACTTTTTTCTAGATGTGATGTGTCTTCGAGTGGATGCTCTAGAAAGATAATATAGGAGTCTTGGTTTTCAAAACAACAGGAGTCATGGGTCAAATTGATAGAGTTAGAGATATCTAAATTGGTCAAAGGTTGATAAGAGAGAGTTTTCTTATTCCTATAAATGTTGACCAATTGACTCAATTGTGTTTCCAACCTATCAATAGACTGAGAAGAAGATTTTTGAAATTGTAATGCGAACTCCTGTAAGATTTCTATACTCTTTTTTAGATGTGATTTTTCTTCAAGTGGATGTTCCAGAAAGGGAGTATAAGAATCTTAATTTTGGAAAGATAGTGAAGATTGTGAGTCCAATATGTTTTGAGGTTGAAGCTCAGACTCACGAAAGCACTTCATACTCATTTTCATGACAGATGGTTTGTCATGTTGAATAGGTGAAACTGAGGATGAATCATGAAAATATTGTGGAATTGGTAAATTGAGCTTCTTTTGTTGGGACTCAAACATGGCTTATATGGCTTTTATACTTTTTTCAAACTCAGATCTTTCTTCAATGGGAGGTCCAGAAAAAGGAGTATCGGAAGCAAAATTGGGGAATGAAAATTATGGAAATTGTGAAAATTATGAATAAGGTCGTGGAAAATTAGACTCGGGGGAGGTGAATCCCCACTGACTTTGTAAAGAGTTAAAATTATTTTGAGAATTATAGTCATAAAATTGGGAGTATGGGTTGTATTGATTCGGATAAGTCCAACCGGTGTATTTGGTTGGTTCATATTATAAAAAGCTGGATTGGAATTATCTGAATCAAATAGAGTTGGTGTGAAATATGAATTCATATTAGGATTGAAAAAATTGTTATTGTTGAATTCCATTTAACAAACAAGCACTAACAAAAAAGAAAAGCAACAACAAAAAAAGGAAGAAAATTAAAACCAAGCCTATACTAAGGTTGACCTAGACCTAGACGACTCCTAACTGGTCGATTACCCGGGGGAGGTTGTTGCTTGAATCCGACCACAAGCTAATTAGCCAGGTAGGGGCAAAATATGGTGGGAGGTATCCATGCGTAAGCAACGGGCCTTAATTACGTCAAACCATGGTATCTTCGAGGCGTAACCTCTTAATCCCCAACCTTAGACACCGATTTCACAAGTGTAAGATTCAAAACAAGTTCCACCCTCGGTCAATCTCTTAATAAGTCCGAGATGTCCCTAGAAGCCAACGTCTATCAATTTTTATTAGGACTTGGGTTGTGTGAGTGGGGAGGTGATTTTGGGTTAAGGAAGGGTGATGAAATCCCCACCTTATCTTGTATGGGTTTTGCCCTTAATTTCAATTCGTGCAAGTGTGCAATATAGACGAAAAGATAACACAAAGCGAATAAATCACCCATGTGTTTGTCCTATGCTATATGCAATGCCATAATGTACACCTCAATCCAGATCACAACAACAGAACAAAATACAGTATATTGGAATAGAATTGACATGTGCCTAAATGCAAATGTCTAAACCGTTATAAAAATGTCCAATTACGGTATTTTAGTTCTTTAATTATTATAGTATGTAGGCAATCAAAACAGATAATTAGCAGCAGAATACAACAATATATGCAACGTGCAAGGTCCCTGCAAAAGAAAAGGTACAAATGCCACAAAATTGCCGCGTTTGCGCAGCTATTATTTGATTTCCACGGCAAAGTATAAGAAGCAAGATTTCTGCTTTCTAGAGCAGGGAGAGGCAAGCAAGAGTAGCCTTCTGCAATGCAAAGGATCTGTAAAGTTGCCCTGCATATCAAAACAGAGAAGAAAATGTTAACAAAAACGTGAAATCAAAACCATTCCCGTCCCCGGCAACGGCGCTAAAAATATTATCGGGGCAGAACAAGCGCTTTTAAAATGTGTGTTTTATGAAATCAATAAAAAGCTTATATGTGCTAATGTTCCCTCGATACTTCCGTTATAGCATTGGCTCAACGGGTCGAATCCACAGGGAGGGAGGCGATAGAAGCATTAACAGTCCGTTCACGTATTGTGTTAACAAGTTCGTCTTTGTAAAAGAATGGTAAAAAGTAAAAGAAAACCTGAATGTGATAGATAAGAAGGTAATGAAACGGCGAAGTGAAAACAAAAGAGAAGTGGTTTGAAAATAAAATAAAAAAGAGGATGAAACAAAGATGAACTAAGGGGATGGTAAAACAACAATAAAAAAAAATGATAAAAGATTTGGAATTGGTTTTTAAAAGAAGATAAAAGAATACGGAATACTATGAATGAAATCTCATGGTTTCTAACTACTAATTCCTCCACTAACATGCTAACCTCTTAGTGATAGTTGCCTCACATGGATCCTTGACCATCACAAGTCCTTGGCTTCAAGAGACATACAAAGCATGGCAAATAAGATAATTTTTCACATTCAAACTTGCATCAAGTGCAAGCTAATACAAACATTAGATCATCAAAATCATTAGAAGCAAGCATGAAATAAGAGAGTTAGCTTGGTTTGCAAGTTAGTAAGTTAGTTGTTAGAACCCATCATCATGAGCCATCAATGGCTCTTACAAGAGTAAGGCCTTGTAGAGGCTACTAGATTCATGTGGATTATCAAGTAAGTGGTTAGCTACTTAGTGGTTAGTAGTTAGTCACCATGAGAAGTAAATTTAGCTAAGCATCATGTAGAAGATGGAGAAGATTACATTGGAGAAGAAAGGAGACACCTTTACATAGATTGTCACCATCTATTACATCAATATCTCTCTCTGAATCTCTCAGCCTTACTACAAGATCTAAAACAAAATAAAAATACAAAAGAAAGAAAACCTACACTACACTACACTAAAAGATAGAAAACCTAGCCTAATTTCAAATCTGCTTGCGTTTCGGGCCTCTGCAGGAGTTTTTATAGGCAAAAGGGGATTCTAGAAGACGAGATGAGGCCACGCGTCAAAGGTCGATGCGTGCCCCACCATATTGCCATAGAAACACGACATGTGCCACGTGTCTGCAACAAAACTAGGGAATAAATCCCTAGTTTTGGCGAGCGTGTTCCCGTCGCTTCTAGTACCTTCTTCGTATACTTGGATTCTCGTATTTTCGCCCGGATATTCGTCTGACGTGCACAAAGGGTCTAGGTTCAATGTATCTTCTAGAAGCTCCCTTGCTTGGCCTCCAAGAAATCCGGATTTAATTACCCGAAAATGGGTTTAATTAAGTTCTTATTACCCTTTTGCCCTCCTTATCTGATTATCTGTAAGAGAGACCAAAACACGGTTTAGACCGACATTTTATTCATAAATCAGTGGAGAAATGCGATATAATAATACAGAACTGTAGACTAATCAGTTGAGCACCACTCAGACAATCATATATGGCTTCAATGCTAATGGTATGCGCCCGATTGGAAAAATCAAGCTCAGATGTCAGATTGGGGACCTGAAATCAGAGGTGACATGTTATATTATTGACGCTGAACCTCGTATAATCTCCTGTTGAGACGACCTTGGATTCACCACAACACCATCATCCCATCCACTTTTCATCAAGTAATGAAATACGTTAGTAGAGATGAAAAATTGAGAACGTTGATTGTCGAAAGGCATCCATTTAATGGAGTTGAGAATTATTTTACTGATTCCCTCCTTTATGGGATTCTCTTGAAGTTGATGAGAATTCACGCCCAGAAGAACTCGACTCTAGCAGCGAAGTAGAGGCGGAGCCAGGAGAAGATGAATGTCTCTGGAAAATAAACCCTCTTGTAACGAACATTGGCAAGATCGATTCTGATATTACTGCTGATGTTGAAGGTGAGTGGTTCATCAATGAAGATTTAGATTGGCTTACTTTTCTGCATCTTCTTCGGATTCTGTGCCGTCAGATACTAGCACTGACATGGATAATGATCTTTGGTCAGCAATGAATGCCCTAACATCATTGCATGCACCAACGAAGTCATCTCTCCTAGTACACGAAAAGGTAAGAGATGCACACAATGCCTTCTTTGAAGTACTAGCCAAGCAAAGGGGTCAAAAGCCAATTCTATTCATGCGGATCGAGACAGTGCCTATAGCTTGCGAAAGCTCAGAGGGTGTCACGCCCCGCTAACCAAAATACACGATTGTGAGTACACGATGAGAGTCGACGACGTATTATTATTAATACGCTAAGTCTCAATATAAGAAAGTTCAATACACAAAAGTTATTACATAATCCAGCTCACTACACAAGTACAAAATGTCACAAACGTCTGCATTATTACATTAAGAAAAAACAAAATACATAAAATATAGGATCCTCACAACTAAAACTGGATGAAATACTAGCCCTGAAGTTCTGCCACGTGCTCGAACTACTCCTGGTCCTGAGGGGCTTCTAAACCTGAATCTGAGCAAGCAAACTCCAGGTCGTCAATAAGCGACCTAGTGAGTGGTAAAAAAGAAGGGAATGATGAATTGACATGTACATACATAAAACTCAAGACATCACTAATATCATAACATGCATTACGTTGGAAAATATAAAATAAATATGCATGAGTTGATATATGGTAACAGTTAAATATTTACATGCTTATTATATTTTATATACTGTAATTTATCATCAGAAGTATATTATTGAAAGTTGTTATTTGAAATTGATAGATGGAGACAGGTTCTGTGCTTTAGGTGGTCCGGTACATTCCCGGGACCACGACCCAAGATGCATGGCGCTAAATCAGGCCCGTACAGTTAGGTACTCAGTAACAGTAACAATAGAAATATCAGATGATGTCAGTCATCCCCGGGAATCCTGCAGTGGAACCCTCATTTTGGTTGCGCAACCTATATCCTAGGTGCACTCAAAATACCAATATTGTCTCCTTTATAATTTTTTTACCCAGTGAAAGTATTTATATGTCATTGTTACCTAAATAACTAGACTCAATTAATATCAATGTGTACATCCAAGTATACATAGCAGCAGATTTTTTCAGTAATTGCGGTAACACAAATTCTTTAATTTCATGTGATATACATGCGTAACCATTCAAATATCATGAGTTAATCCAATTTAATATTCAAGATGATTTATCTAATTTTCTGGAAATTTTTTTATTAATAATTATTTTTAATTCATTTTCTAAAAGAACATTTAATAATTCCACAATATTTTTTCAAAATTTATAATTATTCATCTATAGCATATAAATGGTTACATGCAGGAATTAAATATTACAGAGCAAAAACATATCACTAAAATTATTTCATAAATATTACAATTTTCTAACTATTTTACATGCTTGAAATTCTAAATTAACAATTAAACAATTGCTTTTAAATAAATAAATGCATAAATAATAAAATTTTACAGTGGAAAAATATACTCAGGTATAAGTAGTTAAAAACACTCACCTGAGATCGTCACAGATCCGAATATAGAATTTGTAAATTAACTCGGTATAATCTACATTCACTTTAAAATAATAATTATAAGAATATTTATTTTTTAGCGACTCTAAGTGATAAGACTACAAAAATAATTTTACAGAGTCACATTTCAGTTTCTGATTTTGCAGAAATTTTTTATGGAATTTTTTTTAATTTATTTATGAGTAAAATCAATTAATAATTCATAACGGGTTTGTTGCTACAGTAACGGGTCTGCTACAGTATTGGGTCTGAATCTGAGTTTGGGTTTGAGTTTGCTACAGTATTATTGCTACAGTAATATTTTTGAACTTTATTTTATTTTTCTTTCTTTCTCTTTTCTCTTTTCTTTTCTGAATACACACACACACATTTTTTAAAAGGGGGCGGGTTCGGGTCTGTAAAACAGACCCGGGCCTGGCCTCGGTCTGACCAAATCCGGGTCTGGCCAGGGTCTGGCCAGGCCCGCTCTCGGCCAGAGGCTGAGAGCAGTGCCTATTTTCATCTTTTCCTCCTTTTTATTAAATAATTGTTAACCACTTTAATACTATAATAGAAAATTTATACATAGTATTTACTACAGTATTAGTGAACATAGATATTACATCATATCCACCTTACAAAAAATTTTGTTCTCGAAAATAAATTCAAGAAGTAGAAAAATACCTATCAGGGAAAAAGATGAGGATAATGGTCACGGATGGCGTTCTCTCGTTCCCATGTCGCTTCTCCTAGAGAACGCTTGCCCCAAGACACTAAAAACCAGTAGAATGGTCAGATTCTTCAAGACTTTGGTAGTCCTATCCAGATAGCCATAGGTCTCTCAGTGTAGGTCATGTCCGACCTGAGCTCTAACTCAAAATGGTCCAAATCATGACTATCATCTCGGACATACTTTCTCAACTGAGATACATGAAAGACCTTATGCACACCATCCAAAGATGGGGGTACTGCTAGATGGTATGCTACTTCTCCTACTCGCTCCAGAATCTCAAAAGGACCGATAAACCTTGGACTCAGCTCCCTCGGCTACCAAATCTGATTACTTCCTTCGTTGGAGATATCTTCAAGAATACAATATCTCCAACTTCAAACTCTAGTGGTTTTCTATCCAAGTCTGCCCATCGCTTCTGTTTATCTTGAGCTTCTTTGAGAGGCTCCCAGATAATTTAACCTCTCCACTGTCTGCTGGATCACCTCCGGTCCAAACAGCCTCCTTTCACCAATGTCATCTCGGCACAAAGGAGGCCTACATTTTCTATCGTACGACGCTTCAAATGGTGCCATCTTAATACTGGACTGGTAGCTGATGTTGTAGACAAACTCTGCTAAATGCAGATGGTCTTCCCATGACCCCTTGAATTCTAACATGCAAGCTCTCAACATGTCCTCAAGAATCTGGATCGTCCGCTCCGATCGCCCATCAGTCTGCGGATGATATGCAGTGCTAAACTTCAGTCGTGTCCCCAGGCTCTCTTGAAGACTTCTCCAAAAGTGAGAAGAAATCTGGTATCTCTATCGAACACGATGCTGACTGGCACACCATGCAGTCGAACCACCTCCCGCAGATACTTCTCTGCTCATAACTCCATTGACTGCCCCAGTCTGAATAGAATGAAGTGAGCTGACTTCGTGAGGCGATCGACAATAACCCATACTGCATTGTTTCCTTTTGGACTGCGGGGCAGTGCAGTGACAAAATCCATAGTGATGTGCTCTACTTCCACTCTAGAATCGGTAAAGGTTGAAGGAGTCCAGCCGTCCTCTAATATTCTGCCTTCACTTGCTGACACACTAGACACTTTTCTATATAACGAGCAATCTCTCTCTTCATTCCGTGCCACCAGAATCGTTGATTCAGTCTTGGCACATCTTCGTTCCTCCTGGATATATGGAATATGCTGAGTTATGAGCTTCAGACAAAACTTCTTGTCGAATATCTCCTTTCGGTACACAAATTCTGTCACCAAACCAGAGTGTCTCATTTCCATGGATCTGCATATCCATCCTCAGTCAAGCCTCCACTTGAGTTCTGAATTCTTGTATCTTAGGGTCTCCACTTTGAGCCTCCTTGCTCTTCTCTAACAAGGTTGACTGAAATTGCAAGGTCATTAACTGTCCGAAGCATTAGTCCTCCGTGTCACCATCAGTTCCATCCGTCTCATCTCCTCAAGCAATTCTTTTTGCTGAGTAATATGCATCACCATACAAGCTCCAGGCTTCCTGCTCAAAGCATCCGGTACTACATTGACCTTCCCAGGGTGATATTGTAGATCAATGTCGTAATCGGCCATCAACTCTAGCCACCGCCTTTGCCAAATTTTCAGCTCCTTTTGAGTGAAGATATACTTCAAACTCTTATGGTCAGCGTAAATCAACACTTGATCACCCAACAAATAGTGTCTCCAAATCTTCAAGGCGAAAATTACTGCTGCCAGCTCTAGGTCATGCATAGGATAATTCATCTCATGTGGCTTTAATTGTCTGAACGCATAGGCTATCACATGTCCATGTTGCATTAGTACACAACCCAGTCCTCGTCCTGATGCGTCACTATATATGACCATACCTTCAGTCGCGTCAGGCATCTTCAAGATTGGAACCGAAATCAATTTGTTCTTCAACTCCTCAAAAGAATTGGCACACTCTGTTGTCCATACATACTTTTTTCTTTCGAGTAAGCTTGGTCAGAGGTCTGGCAATTTTTAGAAAGTCCTGCACGAACTTCTGGTAATATCCAGCTAACCCTAGAAAACTCCTAATTTCGGTTGCTCACTTTGGAACGGGCCAATCTTTCACTGGCTGAACCTTGCTGGGATCCACTGAGATGCCTTCTCCTGAAATAATATGTCCCAGAATGCCACGTTCTTCAACCAGAACTCACACTTGAAAATGCACCTAGAGGGGGGGGGGGGTAAATAGGTGTATTAGCTAATCTAATGATAAATGACGCAGAATTAAAACTTAATGCAACACACTATGTGTAACCAAAGAGTGTAGCCGAATTTCCGGTAACAGGCTCTCGACTATCTCCTCTAGATTCCTCTAAATAAGAGTTGAGGTGCTATATGAAGCTCTCTTGGTCCAACACTAGTATGGGCACATAAACAATACCAAGCTTGTATGAAATATGAAAGCAATGCAAGATATAAGAGAGATAGAGTTTAGAGATAGTGGATCAAATATAAACACCAAATATGTTTCGAGGTTCGAGCCACTACTCTATATCCCCGCCTTCACACAAAAGGATTTTCACTACGTCCACACAGGACCTCCCACAAAGGGAACCTCCACCGAGGAATTTACAATTACAAAGTTAGGAGTACACAACTCCTCTCTCCAACACAACCACCTCTACACAAGAGGCAAGGAATAAAGCCAAAATAATAATCACCTCTACACGAGAGGGATAAAGGCACAAAGCCAAACTCCACCATAATCACCTCTACACAAGAGGGACAAGACACAAAGCTAAACCACAATCTCAATCACCTCTACACAAGAGGGACAAGGCACAAAGCCAAAGCAAAGAAGAGATTACAAACTTGGTGAGCACAAATAGACCACAAATAATATTTCTCACAAAAACAAGATCCTATAGATAGGATAGAGATGATAGCTCAAGTGTGAGAAAATAAGGTGTTTGGAAAACAAATCACAAAGAAAAATACTTGAAAAAAAATACTAGATAGATATAGAAACAAAGATCAAAACCAATTTCCCAAAGACTCTATTTTTCTTTGATTTTTTCAACCCATGAAAATAAATAAAAATAAATCTTTTTGGCACAAAAACTCTTCAAAAAACTTGCTGCTAAACTGTTGAATAGATGTGAAAATAGCTCTGTAAAAGCTTGTAGAATATAGCCCAAGAGATGGCTTATTTATAGCCTCTCAAGAAATATAGCCGTTGGCAGTAGAAAAGTCCAGATTGCCCTTTCGGTTGACCGGTCGGTCGACCGGCCCAACGGTCATATTTCAGACCGTTGTACCTCCAGTTGACCGCCCGGTCGACGACAGTACCCGAGAGTAGGGTACTTTCAGTCGGTCGACCGCCCGATCGACCGGCCTACTAGGCTGGCCAAGTGCACGTCCTCGTAGACATCGGTCGATCGGACCGGTCGACCGTCAGCAGTTCTAGCAGGTAATTAGGGACTTTGAAACTTAAACATTTTAACTCCAATAAAATCCCAAAAAATCCTATAAATTTCACAAAAATAAGTTCTTGAAAGATATTTAAATAAAAATTTGTGTGAGCAAAAATCAACACATATTACAAATTATTTGAACTATTTTTGAGATATAAAATATTTGGCCTTAAACAAAAACTGTATTTTCCAAAATTTGGATTTGAAATGAAAAACCGCTTTCGCT
Source organism: Agave tequilana (assembly GCA_038442645.1). Taxonomy (NCBI): domain Eukaryota; kingdom Viridiplantae; phylum Streptophyta; class Magnoliopsida; order Asparagales; family Asparagaceae; genus Agave; species Agave tequilana. The sequence goes on along the minus strand of JAVJIF010017145.1, from coordinate 22,576 downwards.
AAAACTTGTATAAATACAAAAACATGATATTGAAACACACTTGAAGCATATTGTGTATGGATAGAATCCAACACACATGTAATAGATATATCTATGTTTTTGACATGAAATCCAAAAATAATTTTTGTTAATTACAAAACTCTAAACACATGAATAGGGTCATCAAAATAAGTTTTTCTTAATATATGAAGCATAGATGTATATAGATGAAATTCAATATACACTAAACCATGTAAACTTGTTTTGATTCTATCTATTCATGAAAACAATGTATATGAAATCTAAAACCGGTTAAACTGAAAATCAAACGTATTGAACTTGTGTGTGTGTGAACTTGAGCATATCAACACTATCTATCTTTACACAAGATCTAAACAAATCAAAGTTTTCTTGCCGATCCTCATCTTCAAGACGATTCGATCCAAACAAGATCCAAAGAGCTTGACTCTAACCGAGTGCTAGATGCGAGCTTGACGCGCAAGCTCTTGAATCTACATGTGTTAGCTTCAAAACTCCTTTGTTGAAGCTAATCACCGACTAAGATCTTGATCAAATATCTAAAATTAAATAAGTATAAGATCACTATTACTAAAATTACATGAGTTAATCATCACCAAAACTAGAGTGATGGGCCTTTGGGCTAACAATCTCCCCCTTTTTGATGATGACAAAACTCATGGAGTTATATATACATAGATTAACGATAAGATTCATAGAAGCTCCCCCTGAACTCATGCATAGCAATAAACATAAAGATATTCAATGACATGCATAAAGTAAACAAAACATATATGCATAAATAAAGATGTAAACATGCATATATAAACTCACTAAATTCTTCTCCCCTTTTTTGTCAATTCATCAACAAAAGGGTGAGGACAATCAAACAATAAAGATATATATGCGATATACATTCATGAAGAGGAGAGACGATAAGTTAGCTCCCCCTGCATACATGCATTACATGGAGAAGGGATCACTAAATCCTAACCCACATAAAATAATATACAATGTATAAGCGGAGATGTTAAGCTCCTCTACACACGTGTATCACATGAAAAAGAGAGGTCAAGCTCTTCAATGTGAGATACACTCAACATGAATCTATATATAGAGAAGATGTTAAGCTCCCCATGTATATAGACAATACAAATCAACAAAATTTAAAACAAAATTTTTGATAATACTTAAAATAAATTTTGAAAATTTTTAAGTCAACAAAATGAATTTTGATACCAATGAAATCAAATTGTAGTTGACAAAACAAAAGTTGGTATCATTTATTGAAAAAAATATTTTAAGATACCATAGTAAATTTTGATACCAATTGAAGGTTAAACATGAAGTACATTTTGATATCTATGGTATTTATTTGGTATCAAAATAAATTACCAATTGAAATGATTAGTAGCTGAAATATCAATTGAAATACCAATTGAAAATAATGTATAAGCTTGTAAAGATACTAATTAACATTTGGAATAAAATCAAGCTTAACATAAACATAATTTGTGCTTTAAGAATGTAAAGATATTGTCAAACAAGCACAATAAAATCATATAATGTATGTATGAAATTTGAAAATACCAATTAAAATTGATACTAATTGAATTTTGAAGCATACATTTATAAGAAAACAAATATGAGTATACAAAATAAAATTTCATGAAGATCATGTGTATAACTCATACCTACCATCCTTTTCATGCACAAGTTTAAAAGATATTCTTTTAAGAGTATACAAGGCATGATCGCCCATCCATCCTCCCTTGGAAGGTAGGGGTTTTCAAAAATATGATTTGAAAATATTGTAGCCTATTTGAAAATCACTACTAATTGAAGAATAAAGACTAGTTTAAAGATAATTTTAAAAACTAGTATTAAATCCTTCAAGTAAGGAATAAAATATGATTATATCTATGAAAATATGAAAATCACACAATGATTGGCATTCAAAAAGCGAGAAAACATATATATGCTTCTGAATCAAAAATCTTGAGTTAACAAGATGATGTAGAGTGCAAAAATCATGTAATAAGCAAAATCATGGAAATAAGGCATTGAAGCTCATATGAAATTTTCTTTTATAAAAAACATGAAAATCATTAAAACTTAATCAAGCATCAAGGTATATGTATGTTTTGTTAAAACTAAAGGTATACATACATATTCCAAATATAAACGAGTCAAAAAAATTTTTTGCATGAAAAACAAGTGACTCAAGGGTATATATGTATGTTTAATAGTTTTAGACAAGATTAACATATACATGAAGATAGACACATTTTTATGAAAATATGTACAAAAATAGGGAAAACAAGTATAAATAAAAGAATCATAAAAACTAGGTTATACAAGTACATCCAATGGGTACAAATGAGTAATAAAGCACAAATACATAATAAACAAATATGGCTCAATAGTTGTACAAGTATAAACACACGTTTTTAATAAAAATTCCATCTAACATGTAATCAAAACATGAAGTGCAAAAACATAAACAACCATGATTATTAGGGTAAATGCACATGCTTTAGACTTAGGATATACACAATAGCTAAAGTATAATGAGATCACAAAAATAATAGTCTACATAAACATGGGTGTATCTCAAATACTACATATGTATATAATAAGTCTAATAAACATTACATTTAAATATAATAAACATGAAAAACATAAAAACAAATACATGCTAAAAATCAATCAATGAGAGCATGTAATCAAAATGAGAGTTAGAGATAGTTACCAAAATCAATAGGGTTAATATTTAGGTCTCCAAACCATGGTGGTTCTCTCCACCAAATATCCTTGAAGGTGATGCATCCAATGTAGTGTCCATCAAGCTCAAACGCATCCACCATCAAGGCACCAATACCCTCACGTCGAGTGAGAGCCCACACCTACATCAAATACAATAGGGGTGGATTTTGATACCCATACCTTTTTGGGTTTTGGGGGTTAGCACCTTTCCTAATCCAAACAAATTTGTTTGTAAAATTTGAATTATTTATTCTATCATAACAAAAGTTTGCAAGGTGGCCCGTACGTCCACAATGTGTATAAGTATACATATGAGAATACATTGAATCATGTGTGTGAGCATTATGATGAGCATGTATGTGCCATGGTTTGTATGCATGCATATGAGGAGCATGTTTCTTGTGAAACATGGATTCCAATCATGTGTGATTCATGACACATTGGCTCAAAGTGGAGCCCAAACAATCTACACTCTTCTTCAATATACATATATCATTTCAATAATTGAAGAATATATGGAGCAAGTAATTATTTATCAATGGAAGAAGAGGCAATAGGAACATGACAAACATGAGCATCAAATTTTTTTTTTCAAAGAAGTGTTTTCTTTTGAAAGAAGGTCTAATTCTTTTGAAATCAAAGTAATTTTATTTTTCAAAGAATTGTTCTCTTTAAAAATAATTTCAAGTTTTTGAAGAGAAAATCTCATTTTTCTTCAAAACATCATCACAATCATTTTTATTTTTCAAAATTTAATTTTCCTTTAAGGCAAGGACAAGTTGGGATTTCAATGAATCCCTTTCACTTGAAATCTCATTCCTCTCTTGCAAAGCCATATTAAGTTTTGAAAACAAATTCTTATTTTTTTCTTTTAATTTAAAACTTTTCTTTTTCAAAACTTTGTATTTTGAAAGCAAGTCTTCACAAAATGTAGATAGTTCTTCATTTAAAATATCTGCATTCATGTTATCATCAACTGAAGAACTAGCACTATCATTTAGCTGAGTATCGAATGTACCTCAAGGGAGTCATTCCCTTGGACCATGTAGCAAGCTTCGTCAGACTCATCTCCACTAGATTCTTTCTCCATATTGTTTGTAGTTTGTACCTTGGGAGAGGTCAATGTATGCCACACTGTAAAAGCGGAATCACAATGAGAAATTATAGATAAATATTCTTTACTAAGTGTATGCTTTAGTGCCTCTAAGGTTTGTGCATTGGCTTCTATATGCTTGTCATTATCAAGATAAGATTTCTTGGTAGTGGCAAGGTAAACATGCATTCCTAGGTTTTAAGATACATGGGCATCTTAACTTTTCAAATATCAATGTTGGTAACATCATACATGAGAGGGGTCATGAAATCTATGAGTATATAAACTATATGTGTGCAAATGCAAATCTAGATTAGCAATTCAAGATCTCAGTCGTAGGTGGTTAAACCTAATACCAGGAGCGTCAGCTTTGATACCAATTGAAAATACACCTAGAGGGGGGGTGAATAGGTGTGTTAGCTAATCTAATAACAAATGATGCAGAATTTAAACTTAATGCAACACACTATGTGGTACTAATCGGGCAAAAATCGCGCACAAAACGTGTATGTTTTGAAATGAAGATTTAAAGTGTGCGTGTTTTGGCTTCCTCTATACTTCCGTTATAGCATAGAGGCTAAAACGAGTCGAATCCACAAGGACGGGAGGCGATAGAAGCTTTACCAGTTGATTCACATTTGTGTTAAAGATTCTTCAAAGTTTTAAAGAATGAAAAGAAAAGAAAAGAAAGAATGAAAAGAGAAGTACGGTGGAAACACAAAGAAGTGGGAAACATAGAAAAGAGTGATTTTTGTAGTTTTTTTTATATCTAAATAAAGTGAAAAAGAAAGAAGACTCACGGCTACTAACTACTAATAACTCCACCAACATGCTAACCTCTTAGTGATAGTTGCCTCACATGTATCATTGGCCATCACTAGTCCTTGGTTCAAGAGCGATTCAAAGTATGGCCCATATGTAACTCATCACAATCCAACTCAATAAACAAGTGCAAGCTACACTTAAACCATCAATACTATAGAAAAGTAAGCATGAAGTAAAGTAACGTTAGCTTGTTAGTGGTTAGAAAGTTAGAGTGTTAGATCCATCATCATGAGCCATCAATGGCTCTTGCAAGAGCAAGGCCAAACCGAGACTATTAGATTCATGTGGATTATCACATAAGAAGTTAGACTAGTTGGTGGTTAGTAGTTAGTTGCCATGAGAGAAAAGACTAGCTAAACTTGTAAAAGAAGTTAGATAGAAAACAAAGAGAGGTAAAGGGAGCACCTTTCATAACTTGTCACCTTCTATTACAAGTACTCTTGCATTCCTCTCATGTATCACTCTTTCTCCTAATACAAGATCTAAAATAAAATGGAAAATACAATGGGGAAGAAGAAGAACTAACCTAAGCTAAACTAAACTACAACATGGAAATAAAAACTACCTAAAACTCTACATATCTCCAACTCTGGAACCCAGGGGGTATATATAGGCACCAGGGAAGAGGGGGGCCAGGGGAAAAACCTTGGCCCGAAGCGCGGCCAAGGCCGCGGCCATACTGCCGCGGAAACGCAGTCCAGGCCGCGTTGCCGCGGCCATAATGGGGTCACGCACGCGGCTCTTCGAGCCGCGCGCGGTCCCGTCTGTCCCCTATCAGGTCCTGTGCCCGGTTTCTGATTTGCAGCCCCTGGTTTTGACAGAATCAGCTCTCTAGGTCAATGAGTATCTTAATAGGCCTTTAATCACCAATTAAATGGTGATTTAGGGTCTTCTTCTTTATTGCACACCATGGATCTAGAATCAAGCAAGCAAAGCTTTATTAGCAGAATTTAATATGAAATAAATATGAAAATGTGATACAAATTATGCAAAATTAGAGGTTAATCACACCCCCACACTTATCTTTTGCTCGTCCCGAGCAAAACAAAAAACTAAGAAATTATTACACCACTTTCGTAGGTGACGCGATTGCACTGAGCATGTGCAACAAGTCGTTAAACCTCTAAGTTTCTCCTCGAGGAGGAGTTTTGTCTCCTGAGGGTTTTCAACGGATTACACCCACAAAATCCATAAAGAAAGAAATCAAATGTTAGTATTTTTGAAAATGCATTTTGAAATAGAAAAAGTGTCTGAAGTATTTTTGTGAAAATATAAGTGATCCAAGGTCAGAGGTTAACCATAAATTGTTCTTTCTTAAACTAAGTCAAAATGCAAAAAATCTTGTTATAAATTAAATGTAAGAATTTAAAATTGAATTGACTTTTTGATCTTTCATAAAATTCTTAGAAAATATGCACTTTGTGGACTGTGAAGATTTTTGAGATATTGACTCAACTTTCATGCCATTTATTTATATTATTATATATATCATTATATATATATTTTTATTTTTTCCCTTAGTTTTCTTAGGCTTTCTTATTTACCCGAGTAGTGAGCCTTTAGCCGGTGACTCCCAAATCAGATGATCTTAGGGCACCAGATGAGAAAACATCCCTCGGACTTAAGGACTCAAGTAAATAAGGCCACAAAACTAAAGGGGATTAGTTATTTATTTTTGTCCACCATTTTAGGTGTGAATAATTATGCTTCCTGAGGCATAATTATCCAACTTCAATAAGTGATTTTTATTATCTTAATATTTTTTTCAATATATTTTTATGGCATTTCCAGTCTTTGTTTCGATCTCAAAAATTGTGTAAGTGCATAAATCTATGGTAAAAAATTCAAGATCAAATTATCTTTTCAATCTTACTTTCTTATCCTATAATTTAGACAAGATCTATTATTTTGACTTGGTTTAAAATTTCATAATTTTAGGTCTTCCTAATTCCTAAGATAATCTTAATTTTCTTAAAAATAAATCAAAACTATTTCTCTTAATTCAAAATGTTTTGTAAAAAGAAAAGAAAAGATTTTATATAAAAGATGATTTTTTTTGTTAAATTAAAAAGAAGTGTAAAAGAAAGAAAATATAAAACTAATTATGTTAGTAAACCCTCCCCCACACTGATCTCATGCATGGTCCTCAATGTATCGTGAATGTGTAAATACATCAAACAAATGGAGAGGGAAGGAAAATTATCTCAAGGGGTGGCTCCAATGGTGGTCTGATTGGGCCAAGCATTGCGACCCAATCAAAATAGCGTGGATCCTGCAGGAACCACCAATGACCTCTGTAATACGACCCAATAAAAGAATGATTGATTGAATGGTCTTATTGAAAAATTTATCCCCATCTAATTCCAATTTTCAAAAATAATTACTGAGTCACTTTTGTCATCATTCTTGTCCAAAAATGAAGTGTGATTTTGAAAGATGATGGATTTGGACTTAAATGGAATAGGAAGAAAAATCGATACCGACTCGGGAAGTTGACTCAGATCAAGGCGAGAGTCAACAATGAGAGTCGAAATTGGTTCAAAAATAGGGTCCAACCAAAGAATTGATGTTCACACACTTCCCCATTAATGAAGTGTGATCATAAGATATCGGTGATTCAATTCACAGTGTACTAGTATAGGATTCAATGATGGAATAGAGAAAAAAATCTTGTAAAGATAACAGAGTCATTATTGAATAAAAAAGTAAAATGGAGTTCCCAACAGGAGGTTCAGAATCACATTCAGGTTTGATTTCAATTTCAGGGAAGGGATAACTTGCCAGAATGTCCAGGTGACTTTCATAACTTGGAGTTTGGTTAAGTTCAAATGTGTGTTCTAAAATTGAATCTGGATTCCCAAAATGACATGTTTCAAGGGTCTAATCAGTAGAGTTAGGGATATAAGGATTGGTCAAAGGTTGACAAGAAAGATTTTCCTCACTCTCATTGATCAGATCGCTCATTATTGAGTCTAACCTACTAATAGATAGGGTAACAGAATGTTGAGTCTGAATCATGTCTTCCATACTTTTTGTAATTGGTTTTTCTTGAAAAGATGAGTATGGAAGTTGATTTGGAAATTGTGGTGAAATTGTGAGTCCATCGGATTTTGCGGTTGCTGCTCGAACTCACGCAAAGGGTTCCATACTCAAGTCCAGTATTGAAGTTTGCTCATTTTGAATTGGTGAGACTGGAAAAGATGAGTAGGACTCTTGAAAATTTGGTTGAGATGATGAGTCCAACATGTTTCGCATTCTTTCACAAAAGACTTCCAAACGCTTTTCTAGTTCAGATTCTTCTTCAATTGGATGTTCTAGAAAAAGAGTATGTGGAGGTTGATGTGAGAAGGATTGTAAATTGAGCAAATTTTGCATTTGTTGTAATGACTCTTCTATACTCCTTTTCAAATCAGATTTTCTTCGGTTGGTGGAACAGGAAAAGGAGTATCTGAATCAAAATTGGGGAGTGAATATTGTGGACAAGATGGTTGAAAATTGGACTCGGGGTAGGTGAATCCCCATGAACTCTGTGAAGAGTGAAAATTATTTTGAAAATTATGGTCATAAGATTGGGAATATGGGTCATATTGAGTCGGATAATCCCAACTCAGCATATATGGTTGGTTCATGTTGTACATAGTGGGGTCGGAGTTATCCGAGTCAAATGAGGTCGGAGTGAAATATGGATTTATATTATGATTGAAAGAATTACTGTTGTTAAAATCTATTTCACAGTATACAAAAAGGAAACAAACAAACAAAAACAAACAAACAAACAAAAAGAAAAAGAAAACAAGCTTATGCTAAGGTTGACTTAGACCTAGACGACTCCTAACTGGTTAGACTATCCACGGGGGGTCTATTGTCAGAAACTGACCACGAGTTAATGGCCAGGTAGGGGCAAGATCAGTGGGAGGTATCCGTGCCAGAGCAACGGGCCTAATTATGCCAAACCACTGTTCTTCGAGGTTTCGCCTCTCAATCCCCAACCTTAGACACCGATTTAGTAAGAGTCAAATTCTAACAACTTCCCCTTTAGGTCAGTCTCCTAAATGAGTCTGAGATGTCCCTAGGGGCCAACGTCTAGCAAGTTTTATTAGGCTTGGGTTGTGTGAGTGGGGAGGTGATTTTTGGGCTAAGGGAGGGTAATAACTTCCCCACCTTATGTTGTATTGGGTATTGCCCTTAAGTTAAATTTGTGCAAGTGTGCAATATAGATAAGAATGAACACACAAGAGAGTAAATCACCCACGTTTGTCCTAACTATATGCTATGCAATATGTACACCTCCTATCATTATCACAACAACGTAAAATACAGTATATTGGAATGAAAATTGACACGTGCCTAAATACAAATATCTAAACCGTTTTAAAGCATCCAATTTCTGTATTTTAGTTCTTAAAATTATTTACAGTGCACAGGTAATATGAACAAAAATTAGCAGCAGAATATAAAAATATACAAGAATTTACCCGACCACACTTGAGCAAGTGTGGACTTCTGGAATGCTAAAACTTTAACATGCACACAAAAAATAAAGAAGAAAGGTTAACAAAAATGTGAAATCAAACCATTCCCATCCCCGGTAACGGTGCCAAAATTTGATCGGGGAAAAATCGCGCACAAAAAGTGTATGTTTTGAAATGAAGATTTAAAGTGTGAGTGTTTTGGCTTCCTCGATACTTCCGTTATAGCATAGAGGCTAAAACGTATCGAATTCACAAGGACGAGAGGCGATAGAAACTTTACCGGTTGATTCACGTTTGTGTTAAAGATTCTTCAAAGTTTTAAAGAATGAAAAGAAAAGAAAGAAAGAATGAAAAGAGAAGTACGGTGGAAACACAAAGAAGTGGGAAACATAGAAAAGAGTGATTTTTGTTGTTTTGTTTTTATATCTAAATAAAGTGAAAAAGAAAGAAGACTCATGGCTACTAACTACTAATGACTCCACCAACATGCTAACCTCTTAGTGATAGTTGCCTCACATGTATAATTGGCCATCACTAGTCCTTGGTTCAAGAGCGATTCAAAGTATGACCCATATGTAACTCATCACAACCCAACTCAACAAACAAGTGCAAGCTACACTTAAACCATCAATACTAAAGAAAAGTAAGCATGGAGTAAAGTAATGTTAGCTTGTTAGTGGTTAGGAAGTTAGAGTGTTAGATCCATCATCATGAGCCATCAATGGCTCTTGCAAGAGTAAGGCCAAACCGAGGCTATAAGATTCATGTGGATTATCAAATAAGAAGTTAGACTAGTTGGTGGTTAGTAGTTAGTTGCCATAAGAGAAAAGACTAGCTAAACATATAAAAGAAGTTAGATAGAAAACAAAGAGAGGTAAAGAGAGCACCTTTCATAGCTTGTCACCTTCTATTACAAGTACTCTTGCATTTCACTCATGTATCACTCTTTCTCCTAATACAAGATCTAAAACAAAATAGAAAATACAATGGGGAAGAAGAAGAACTAACCTAAGCTAAACTAAACTACAACATGGAAATAAAAACTACCTTAAAACTCTGCATATCTCCAACTCTGGAACCCAGGGGGGTATTATAGGCACCAGGGAAGAGGGGGGCCAGGGGACAAACCCTGGCCCGAAGCGCGGCCAAGGCCGCGGCCGTACGGCCGCGGAACGTGGCCCGCGCGGCGCTTCGAGCCGCGCGCGGTCCCATCTGTCCCTGTCAGATCCTGTGCCCGGTTTCTGGTTTGCAGCCCCTGGTTTTGACAGAATCAGCTCTCTAGGTCAATGGCTATCTTAATAGGCCTTTAATCACCAATTAAATGGTAATTTAGAGTCTTCTTCTTCATTGCACACCATGGACCTAGAATCAAGCAACCAAAGCTTTATTAGCAGAATTTAATATGAAATAAATGTGAAGATGTGATAAAATTATGCAAAATTAGAGACTTATCAGTTACCAAATAGTGTAACCGAATTTTCGGTGACGGGCTCTGGACTATCTCCTCTAGATTCCTCTAAATAAGAGTTGAGGTGTTATATGAAGCTCTCTTAGTTCAACACTAGTATAGGCACACAAACAATACCAAGCATGTATGAAATATGAAAAATATAAAACAATGCAAGATATAAGATAGATAGAGTTTAAAGATAGTGGATTAAATGCAAACACCAAGATATGTTTCAAGGTTCGAGCCATTACTCTATGTCCCCGCCTTCACACAGAAGGATCTCCACTACATCCACAAGGACCTCCCACAAAGGGAACCTCCATCGAGTAATTTGCAATTATAAAGTTAGGAGTACACAACTCCTCTCTCTAACACAACGCCCTCTACACAAGAGGCAAGCACAAAGCCAAAACAACAATCACCTCTATACAAGAGGGATAAAGGCACAAAGCCAAACTCTACACAATCACCTCTACACAAGAGGGGCAAGGCACAAAGCCAAATCACAATCTCAATCACCTATGCACAAGAGGGACAAGGCACAAAGCCAAAGCAAAGAAGAGATTACAAACTTGGAGATCACAAATAGACCACAAACAATATTTCCCGCAAAAATAAGATCCTATAGATAGGATAGAGATAATAGCTCAAGTGTGAGAAAATAAGGTGTTTAGAAAATAAATCACAAAGAAAAATACTTGAGAAAAATTAGATAGAGATAGAAACAAAGATCAAAACCAATTTCTCAAAGACTCTATTTTTCTTTGATTTTTTCAACCCTTGAAAACAAATAAAAATAAATCTTTTTGGCACAAAAACTCTTCAAAAAACTTGCTGCTAAACTCTTGAATAGATGGGAAAATAGCTCTCTAAAAACTTGTAAAAAATAGCCCAAGGGATGGCTTACTTATAGCCTCTCAAGAAATAGAGCCGTTGGCAGCAGAAAAGTCCAGATTGCCATTTCGGTCGACCGGCCGGTCGACCGGGCTAACGATCATATTTCTGATCGTTGTGCCTCCGGTCGACCGGGCACAGCCTGTTGGTCGATCACCCGGTCGACCGGCGGTACCCGAGAGTGGGGTACTTTCAATCGGTCAACCGCCTGATCGACCGGCCTACTAGGCTGGCCATGTGCACGTCCTTGTGCACATCGGTTGACTTGACCAGTCGATCGACCACTAATCCGGTCGACCGTCAGCAGTTCTGGCTGGTAATTAGGGACTTTGAAACTTAGACATTTTAACTCCAATAAAATCTCATAAAATTGATTGAGGTTTCTACCTGCACAAAAATACAGTATTTCAGATTTTAAGATTAAAGAGTGTAAGTTACTCAATTCTACCGCAATAGAAAGTGGCTATGCGGGTCGTGATCCACAAGGAGGGACTAGCGATGGAAGCTTTTTAGTAAGTTCTCTTTTATGTTACAAAGAATGATTAAAGTTCTTCTTTAGTTTCTTAAAAAGAAAAGAAAAATAAATTACAATGAAGTTAGGCAGAAGGTGAGAGTTTAGAAAGATGGAGAAACCAGAATTGGATATGTAAAAAGAAATGAAAAAGGAGTGATAAAAGAAGTGGGTGTTGTTGGTGATGGTGATCTAAACTAAAGAAATAAAAGAAAGAAAAGAGTAAAGAAATACTTAGCTCCTTTGGTTGATGACTTACCTGGAACCCTTGCATGTTCTACCTTACTTCGGAGGCGTTCAACGCATAAGCCATAAGATCGAGCTCAGTCCCCATTCGCATTACATCATCAAGACGAACAAGAATGAAATGATATGGAGTCTTGAGGAGGAGAACATCATCATGAAATATCGTTGGCACTCACACAAACATTGTTATACAGATGCTTCTAGATTCACTTGAATGCTCAACATAACCAAAAAGAGGAAACTTAGAAAGAAGAAAAAGGAAATAAAAGTAAAGACAAATATAAAAAAAGTTACCTTTTATTGCTTGCAGAAACGATAGAAGAAAGGAGGAGGTACATCGGTGTCACTCTCAACATAAGCCTCTCTCTCTTACTTACATGAATCTCAATCTAACCTAAGCTTACAAAGAAATTAAAATTACATAAAAAGAAAACAAAAACCTACACTACAAAGAATGAAAAACTAGACTAAATCCTATCTCTGCATGGTCGTTCCCCCTTGCCTTTGAGATTGCAGGTATTTATAGAAGAAATGCATATGTTAGAGGAGTATGAAGATAGAGAAATCTGGCTATTTCTGAATTTGAATCCTCCCTTATCTCCAAACTTGATTTGATGTAGATATTCAGTTCTGCTCTGCAGTTTATTGGCGTGTTGATTACTGAATATCACTTATCAAATGACAAAATTAGAAATAGTGATCAACATAAGAGTTATAGCTCTGCACGTCCTATTTTTGGATCATCTTGAATCATCAGATTTGAGATTTGGTAGCGAAAGTTATGATTCAAATACTGAAATATATCCAGTCAGAATCTGAGTCAAACTTGCTTCATCTCATCCGTTGATCTTCTTTCTATCCATTTATCTCTCTGTATTTGATATTATCCTCGATTGATCTTTAGCTAACCAAAATGGATTTATAGAAATCTGAATTTTACTGGTTTCCATTTGGTGTTATCTTTCTGATTTGCTCTGATCTTCAGCTGATCATTTGCCCAATCCTTGATTTGTTCTAACTAGATCAGGGATCATCCTCAGCTAACCAAATAGATCCAGTTAAATCTGATTTTAACTGGTATTTATTTGGTTTAATCCTCTTTCTCTTCATTATTATCTTCTGCAAAATAGATATTTAAGACAAGAAAATTAGCAGATTTATTACACGATAAATGTAGGAGTGTAATGAAAAGAATACAAAATAAATGTACGATCACACCCCCCACACCTATCTTTGCTCGTCCTCGAGCAAAATAACAAAATTTTGTTGAGGTTAAACCTGCACACAAAATACAGAATTTCAGAAACTAAGAATGAAAAGTGCAAGTTACTCAACTCTACCGCAATAGCAAGTGGCTATGCGGGTCGTGATCCACAAGGAGGGACTAGCGATGGAAGCTTTTTAGTAAGTCTTCTTTTAAGATACAAAGTATGGTTAAAGTTCTTCTTTAGTTCTTTAAAAGAAAAAGAGAAAAATTAGATTAAAGTGAAGTTAGAAAGAAAATTGTAGATTGGGAAGAAGGAGAAACCAGAATTGGATATGTACAAAGAAATGAAAAAGGAGTGATAAAAGAAGTGGGTGTCGTTGGTGATGGTGATCTAAACTAAAGAAATAAAAGAAAAGAAAGAAAAGATTAAAGAAATACTTACCTCCTTTGGTTGATGATTTACCTGGAACCCTTGCTGTTCTACCTTGCTTCGGAGGCGTTCAACGCATAAGCCATAAGATCGAGCTCAGTCCTCATTTGCATTACATCATCAAGACGAATAAGAATGAAATGATACGGAGTCTTGAGGAGGAGAACATCATCATGAAGTATCGTTGGCACTCACACAAACATTGTTATACTGATGCTTCTAGATTCACTTGAATGCTCATCATAACCAAAAAGAGAAAAAGTAGAAAGAAGAAGAAGGAAATAAAAGTAAAGACAAATATAAAAAAAGTTACCTTTTATTACTTGCAGAAACGATGGAAGAAAGGAGGAGGTACATCGGTGACACTCTCAACATAAGCCTCTCTCTCTTACTTACATGAATCTCAATCTAACCTAAGCTTATAAAGAAATTAAAATTGCATAAAAAGAAAACAAAAACCTACACTACAAAGAATGAAAAACTAGACTAAATTCTATCTCTGCATGGTCGTTCCCCCTTACCTTTGAGATTGCAGGTATTTATAGAAGAAATGCATATGTTAAAGGAGTATGAAGATAGGGAAATCTGGCTATTTCTGAATTTGAATCCTCTCTTATCTCCAAACTGGATTTGATGTAAATATTCAGTTCTGATCTGCAGTTTGTTGGTGTGTTGATTACTGAATATCACTTATCAAATGACAGAATTAGAAATAGTGATCAACATAAGAGTTGTAGCTCTGCAAGTCCTCTTTCTGGATCATCTTGAATCATTAGATTTGAGATTTGGTAGCAAATGTTATGATTCAAATACTGAAATGTATCCAGTCAGAATCTGAGTCAAACTTGCTTCATCTCATCCGTTGATCTTCTCTCTATTCATTTATCTCTCTGTATTTGATATTATCCTCGATTGATCTTTAGCTAACCAAAATGGATTATAGAAATATGAATTTTACTGGTTTCCATTTGGTGTTATCTTTCTGATTTGCTCTGATCTTCAGCTGGACATTTGCCCCAATCCTTGATTTGTTCTAACTAGATCTGGGATCATCCTCAGCTAACCAAATAGATCCAATTAAATCTGATTTTAACTGGTAGTTATTTGGTTTAATCCTCTTTCTCTTCATTATTATCTTCTGCAAAATAGATATTTAAGACAAGGAAATTAGCAGATTATTACACGATAAATGTAGGAGTGTAATGAAAAGAATACAAAATATATGTACGATCACACCCCCACATCTATCTTTTGCTCGTCCTCGAGCAAAACAACTAAACAACAAAAAAAAATTATTAGACCACTTTGCAGGTCACGCGATTGCACTGAGCATGTGCAACAAGCCGTTAAACCTCTAAGTTACCCCTAGAGGACGAGTTTTGTCTCGTAAGGGTTTTCAGTAGATTACACCCACAAAATCCGTAAAGAAAGAGAAAAATGTTAGTATTTTGAAAACACATTTTAAAAGAAAAATATTTGAAATATTATTGTAAGTTTTAAGCAATCTATAAGTTATAGGAAAACTAAAATTTTCATTCCTAAACTTGGTTTCTATTCAAAATTTGCTATCAATTAAAGTAAGGAGTCAAATTGTACTTCTCATCTAGTCTTATTACTTTACCCTAAGTCATATGCACCTTGTTACCGTGAAATTTTGACTAAGGGTTCATTAACTCTAACTCTTAAGCCTTATTTATTTATATATATATATTTTTGGTGGTATTATTCCTTATTCTATTAGGCTTTCTAATCTGCCCATGTAACGAGCCTTTAATCGATGACTCCCAACCAAACGGTCTTAGGGCACCGGGTGAGAAAACACCCCTAGGACTTAGGACTCGAGCAAACAAGGCCACAAAACTAAGGATTTTATTATATAAGCCACTTTTAGGCGCGAATACTTATGCTTTATTAGGCACAAATACCCAGCTTAATCAGAGGATTTTATATGTATATTTTTTTCTCAAACTTATCTAATCATCTTTCGCATAAATACTAAGGCTTGCTTAGGCCAAAGCACCTAGCTAATCAATAATTAGATTTGTTCATCTTTCATAGATATATTTTTCTTTTCTTTTTTGATAAGGCATAAGAATATTTGTTTTTGAACCCTAAGTGTGTAAGTGTATGAAGTGTGCATATTTCATTAAGGTAAAGATCAAGACTAAATTACTTTGACAAATTATCTTCCTAACCCTAAAAATCAAACAAATAATCTTATTTTGACTAAGTTTAAGAAATCCTAATTTTGATTTTCCTATTCCTTAAAATTGACTCAATTTCTTACAAAAACTATGTTAAAATATTATTTCTATTTTCAAAAAGTTTTTAAAAGTAAAGAAAATATTAATTATTTTATTTTTTTAAAAAGAAAAAAATCTAAGTTATGTTAGACCCTCCCCCGCACCTATCTCATGCATTGTCCTCAATGTATGAATTAATGCATAGATGCATGAAAGAAGAAAGGGAAGGAAAATATTACCTTAAGGTGGTGGTTCCGGTGGTGGTCTGATTGGTCCACGAAATGCGGCCCTATCGACTTTTCGTGGAGTTCGGAGGAATCCACCAGAAATTTCTCTAATATAACCCACTAAAATGATATATATATGAATGATTTTTATTAAATATTTTACCCCATCTAATTTCCAAATTCCATAATTAATTTCAAAGTCAATTTTGTCAACCGCCTTGTCCCAAAATGGAGTGTGAAAAGATAGAATGATTGACTTGGACTCAGGAAGTACTGGAACTAATACCGACTCAGGAAAGTGACTTAAGTCAAGTAAAGGTTCAGGAGTCGAGATTGGCTCAGGAAGTGGGTCCAAATCAAGAAGTTGAAACTCAAATCCACATTCAGTTCCCCACAATGGAATGTGACTTAATATTGGTGATTCAAGTTCAGGAATGACGATGTGGGAATCAAAACTGACTCTAAAATATTACTCAAGTCGGGTAACAAAACAGGAGTCAATATTAATTTGGAAATTTGTACTGGATCACAAATTTGAGAGTCTAGGTCACATTTCTTATTGAGTTCAATTTTATAAAAATGAGAACTTGCCAATTTGTCAATGGGACTTTCAAAAGTATGAAATTGGTCAGGTTCGATATGATGATCATCAAAGATGGGCGATTCAATTTCATTATGAATTGGCACAGGATCTAATGTTGACTCGGAAAAAAGATTGAAATCAGGTGAAGACACCGGAGTCATAATTGAATCAGGAAGTAGAATTGAATCACTAAGTTGAGATTCATGATCATATTCATTCTCAAGTTCAATTTCAGGAAAGGAATAACTTGCTAAACTGTCAATGTCACTTTCAAAATTTGGGGCAAGTTCAAATGATTGTGCTGAAATGGAACCTTGTTTTTCAAAACAATATGACTCTTCGGCTCTAACAGAATGGTTAACGACATCAGAACTGGCCAAACGATGAGAACGTAGAGATTGGACCATCATATCTATGTCATGATTACGAGCGTTTTGAGCCTGAGTCATGGCTTCAAGCATCTTTTCATAGCTGATAGGTTCATCGTTTTGTTGAAATGATGAAGTGTTATTTTGGATTGGTGGTGAAATTGTGAGTCTATCAGATTTTGTGACTTTTTGGACTCACGCATACTCATTTCCAAAATTGATGGTTTTCTATTTTGGACTGGTGGAATTGAGTATGAATCTTGGAAATATTGTGGACAAGGTGGATAAGGAGGATAAGTTGGTTGAAAATTAGACTCGGGGGAGGTGAATCCCCACTGACTCTGTGAAGAGTTAAAATTATTCTAAAAATTATGGTTATAAGATTGGGGGCGTGGGTTATATTGGGGACAAGGTGGATAAGGAGGACAAGTTGGTTGAAAATTGGACTCGGGGGAGGTGAATCCCCACTGACTCTGTGAAGAGTTGAAATTATTCTGAAAATTATGGTTATAAGATTGGGGGCACACTAGGTGGTTAAAGTTAGATATGCCGGGTTGGTAAAATCCGAATAAGAGGTTGGTGTGTAATATGGATTACCATTAAAATTGAAAAATTATTGTTATAAGCCATATCACACAATAAAACACAAACACAGAAAAGAAAACAAACAAATAAGCAAACAAAAAAGAAAAAATTCTAACCTAAGTTAGGGTAGACCTTTGACCTAGACGACTCCTAACTAGTTAGACTGTCCATAGGAGGTATAATGCAGACTTTGACCACAAGCTAATCAGCCAGGTCAGGGTAAGATTGGTGGGAGGTTATCCGTCAAAGACGTTCCTTAATTAAGTAACCACCAACCTTCGGGCTTTCGACCCTTAATCCCCTTCCTAGACACTGATTTGGCAGGAGTCAAATTCCAGCACCTTTCCCCTTAGGATAATCTCCTAATTGAGTCCGAGATGTCCCTAGGGCCAACGTCTACTCATTTTTAGTTAGGCTTGGGTTAGTGAGTGAGGAGATTGTTTGTGGGCTAAGGGAGGGTAATGACTTTCCCACCTTATCTTATTTATAGGACAAGCCCTTAAGTCAATTTAGTGCAGTGTACAAGTATATAGAAAAAGTAACATTCAAGCAATATTTCATACAAGAATGAACCTTATACTAAATGCTATGCACACATACCTTGGCTCCAGTACTCTTCAACAGTAAATAAAAATTAAATGAAATAGACACGTGCCTAAATGCAAAGTCCAAATCATTTTTAGCATTTACAATCAACTTTTTACTGTTGTGTTAGAAATATATATACAGTGAGTCAAATAAGGAGATAAATGCTACAAAAATTCAGATTTTCAATTCAGCCAACCTGCAAAAATACAGGTTAGTAGTTCACTCAGTTTTGCCACTAGACTGTAGAAATCTGAGGGCTTCTTGACTCTGCTTTCTTGAGCAGAGTCCAAGGTCACTTATGTGTCTACTAGAGCAAGAATTCCTTGTTGTTAAATCTGTACAAAAAACAAAGAAGAAAGTTAACCAAAAATGTAAACTTTTAAAGAGAGTAACTTACCGTCCCTTCCCGGCAACGGCGCCAAAAATTTGATTAAGGTTAAACCTGCACACAAAATACAGAATTTCAGAACTAAGAATGAAAAGTGCAAGTTACTCAACTCTACCACAATAGCAAGTGGCTATGCGGGTCGTGATCCACAAGGAGGAACTAGCGATGGAAGCTTTTTAGTAAGTCTTTTTTAAGATACAAAGTATGGTTAAAGTTCTTCTTTAGTTCTTTAAAAGAAAAAGAGAAAAATTAGGTTAAAGTGAAGTTAGAAAGAAAACGGTAGATTGGGAAGAAGGGAAAACCAGAATTTGATATGTACAAAGAAATAGAAAAGGAGTGATAAAAGAAGTAGGTGTTGTTGGTGATGGTGATCTAAACTAAAGAAATAAAAGAAAAGAAAGAAAGATTAAAGAAATACTTACCTCCTCTAGTTGATGAATTACCTGGAACCCTTGCATGTTCTACCTTGCTTCAGAGGCGTTCAACGCATAAAACATAAGATCGAGCTCAGTCCCCATTCGCATTACATCATCATGAGAACAAGAATGAAATGATACGGAGTCTTGAGGAGGAGAACATCATCATGAAATATCATTGGCACTCACAAAAACATTGTTGTACTGATGCTTCTAGATTCACTTGAATGCTCATCATAACCAAAAAGAGGAAAAGTAGAAAGAAGAAGAAGGAAATAAAAGTAAAGACAAATATAAAAAAAAGTTACCTTTTATTGCTTGCAGAAACGATGGAAGAAAGGAGGAGGCACATCGGTGTCACTCTCAACATAAGCCTCTCTCTCTTACTTACATGAATCACAATCTAACCTAAGCAAATAAAATTACATAAAAAGAAAACAAATACCTACACTACAAAGAATGAAAAACTGGACTAAATCCTATCTCTGCATGGTCGTTCCCCCTTGCCTTTGAGATTGCAGGTATTTATAGAAGAAATGCATATGTTAGAGGAGTATGAAGATAGGGAAATCTGGCTATTTCTGAATTTGAATCCTCCCTTATCTCCAAACTTGATTTGATGTGGATATTCAGTTCTGATCTGCAGTTTGTTAGAGTGTTGATTAATGAATATCACTTATCAAATGACAGAATTAGAAATAGTGATCAACATAAGAGTTGTAGCTCTGCAAGTCCTCTTTTTGGATCATCTTGAATCATCAGATATAAGATTTAGTAGCGAAAGTTATGATTCAAATACTGAAATATATCCAGTCAGAATCTGAGTCAAACTTGCTTCATCTCATCCGTTGATCTTCTCTCTATCCATTTATCTCTCTGTATTTGATATTATCCTCAATTGATCTTTAGCTAACCAAAATGGATTTATAGAAATCTGAATTTTACTGGTTTCCATTTGGTGTTATCTTTCTGATTTGCTCTGATCTTCAGTTGAACATTTGCTCCAATCCTTGATTTGTTCTAACTAGATCTGAGATCATCCTCAGCTAACCAAATAGATCCAGTTAAATTTTAACTGGTATTTATTTGGTTTAATCCTCTTTCTCTTCATTATTATCTCTGCAAAATAGATATTTAAGATAAGGAAATTAACAGATTTATTACACGATAAATGTAGGAGTGTAATGAAAAGAATACAAAATATATGTACGATCACAAATCCTATAAATTCCACAAAAATAAGTTCTTGTAAGATATTTGAATAATAAATATGTGTGATCAAAAATCAATATATATTACAAACTATTTGAACTATTTTTATGATATAAAATATTTGGCCTTAAAGAAAAACTGTATTTTTCAAAACATGGATTTTGAAATGAAAAACCATTTTCTCCAAAACTTGTATAAATGCAAAAATACGATATTGAAACACATTTGAAGCATATTGTGTATGGATAGAATCCAACACACATGTAATAGATATATCTATGTTTTTGACATGAAATCCCAAAATTAGTTTTGTTAATTATAAAACTTTAAACACATGAATAGGATCATCAAAATAAGTTTTTCTTAATATATGAAGCATAGAGTATATATAGATGAAATCCAATATACATTAAACCATGTAAACTTATTTTGATTCTATCTATCATGAAAACTATGTATATGAATCCAAAACTGGTTTAAACTGAAAATCAAATGTATTGAACTTGTGTGTGTGTGTGTGTGAACTGAGCATATCAAACTATCTATCTTTACACAGATCTAAACAAATCAAGTCTTCTTGTCGATCCTCATCTTCAAGGACGACCCGATCCAAACACGATCGAAGAGCTTGACTCCAACTGAGTGCTAGATGTGATCTTGACGCGCGAGCTTGAATCTACATGTGTTAGCTCCAAAACTCCTTTGTTGAATCTAATCACCGACTAAGATCTTGATTTAAATATCTGAAACTAAATAAGCACAAGATCATTAGTACTATAACTACATGAGTTAATCATCATCAAAACTCCTTTGGGCCAACAACACATACTTAGTTTGGCATAGAGCTTCTCATGCCGAAGGGTCTGCAACACAATCTTCAAGTGTTCTGCATGCTCCTCTTCATTCTTGGAATAAATCAGAATATCATCAATGAATATGACCACAAATTTATCTAAGAACGGAGAGAAGACCCTATTCATCAAGTCCATGAAAATTGCTGGAGCATTGGTCACTCCAAATGGCATCATTAGAAAACTCAATAATGACCGTAACGAGGCCATCTTCAGAATGTCCCCTCACCTTCAAATGATGTTATCCAGACCGGAGATCTAACTTCGAGAATACCTTAGCTCCACTAAGTTGATCGAACAGGTCGTCTATCCTGGGCAAAGGATATTTGTTCTTGATGGTGACCTCTTCAGTTCTCGATAATCAATGCACATTCTGCTACTACCATCCTTCTTCTTTACTAACAACACCGGAGCTCCCCACGGTGAAACACTGAGTCTGATGAATCCCTTATCCAAGTACTCTTGCAGCTGCTTCTTTAATTTTGCTAGCTCCATCGGTTCCATCCGATACGGTGTCTTAGAAATGGGAGCAGCCGTATTCGAATGACTTTATGGCAAACTTATGTCTCGATCTAGCGGAAGTCTTGGTAGATCTTCTAGGAACACGTCACAAATTCTTCTCACTATTGGTTTTCGGCTCCTCTTGAGCCTCGATAGTGGCTTAATTCCCTGTTGTTGCTGCCTGGATGCCTTCAATTTCCCAATGAACTGGAACTCGGCTGGTGTAGAATTCTGAATATCACACTCTTGCTTTGACAATCAATCATCGCATGATATTTGCTAAGCTATGTCATGCCTAAGATCATGTCATATCCAGTAGTGTCTATCCAAACATGCCTACACTTAACTTTCTTCCACAGACTTTTACAGGGGAACGATTTACATACCCTATTAGTGGTTATAATCCATTTCCCAGTACTAATCTCCCACTGAGTGTCTATGTCATCATAATGTATAGAATGCATCTTGATAAATCTAGTGGATATGTAGCAATGTGAAGCTCCAGAATCAAATAGCGGCATAACTAAAAAGATTGAACCAAAATGGTACCTGCTACCACCTCCTCCGATGCCTCACCTGTTCTGCGGTCAAATTAAAAGCATGACCTCTTCCATGTCCTGCTCTGGCCCTCCTCTGAGCCTGTTCGAACAACTGACATCTGCGAGGAAAGCGGAGTACCTCTACCTGCGGGTGCAGGGTTCTTCTTTACTCTAGGTGCTGGAA